>PVKH010027514.1:0-12988 GCA_004027955.1 Chaetophractus vellerosus | reverse complement strand
AAAAGGGAACAATAACCTATTTGTTTTATGAGGCTGGCATAAATCTGATAACAAAACCAAAATCTTTTCTGAATATGGATGCAAAAATTCTAAATAAAACATTGGCAACTTGAATACAGGGATATAAAAAAGGATAACACATCATGACCAACTATAGTTTATTCCAGGAATGCATGGTTGGTTTAACGTTCTAAAATCAATGTAATTCACCTCATTAACAGAATAAAGGAGAAAAACCATATAAGTATCTGAATAGTACCAAAAAAGCATCTGATAGAATATAACATCCACTCAGGAGAAAAGTTCTCAGCAAACTAAGATTAGAAGGTAACTTCTTTAATCTGATAAAGGTATTTTTTAAAAAGCTATGTCAACATTATATTTAATGGTGAAATAGTAAATGCTTTACTCTTGAGGTGCAATGCAATTCATGGTGAGAAACATGTTTTGTTTTGTTTTGTTTTGTTTTTCAGTAAATGTGGCTGGAACTATTGGATAACCATCCTGGGGAAGAAAGGGATCTTGGCCCCTACTTTATATCACATACAAAAATTAATTTGAAATGGCTCATAAATATAAATGTGAACATTAAAATAATAAAAATTCTAGAAGAAAACTTAGGAGAATATCTTTATTGCCTTTGGGTAGGCAAAGTTTTCTAAAATAAAATACAAAATACAATAACCATAAAAGTATAAGATAATCGGTCTTCATAGAAATTAAGAATTTTTATCTATTAAAAATATCTATAGGAGAGGGAAGAGGCAAGTCATAGATTGGAATAATATTTTCATTTTCTATCTGTCAGTCTGCCTATCTGTCTGTCTATCTATCTATCTATCTATCTATCTATCTATCTATCTATCTATCAGCTTCCTACTGTCCTACCTTCCTACCTACCTATCTATCTATTCTGGTTTATAACCATAATATTTAAAGTGCAGATACAAATTTAAAAACAATAACAGGGGCCAGCTGTGGCCCAATTGGTAGGGCGCCGGTTTGCCACATAGGAGGCCCCAGGTTCGGTTTTGGGGCCTCCTCTAGCGGACAGACCGCCTGGAGAAGGCAAGCCGCTGGGGGCAGGGCAAGCCACCAGGAGCAGGCAGGCCGCCGCACGGTGAGCTGACTTGGCCAGTCTCCACAGCGGGGGGAGACAAGCAGACACAGAAGAACGCAAAGATGAACACAGCAAGAACAAGCAGAAAGGGGGGAATATGTAATAATTAATTAATAAATAAATCTTTAAAAAAAAATAACAAGTTAAAGAATGAGCTAAATGCCTGAACAGGTACCACACAAAAGAAAATCCAAATGATCAATAAGCATAGGAAAAAGTGACAGACATCACCTTTCATCAGGGAAACAAATTAAAACCACAAGATACCATAATACATCCACTAGAAAGGCTAAAATTAAACAGACTGAAAATAGGAAAATAGTGAGTATTGGCAAAGATGTACAGCAACTGGAACTCTCAAACAATTGCTGGTGGGAGTGTAACTTTGGAAAACTGTTTGGCAGTGTATATTAAAGTTAAACATACACCTACTCTATGACTCAGCAAATTCTACTTCAGGCTCTATATAGCCAGGAGAAATGACTATGTATGCTAAACAAAAGACATGTGTATGAATGTTTATTCATTATACATTCATTATAGTAAAAAATGGAAAACAACTCAAATGTCCATTAGCAGAAGAATGGATAGCTAATCTATCTTGTATTCATATAACAGACTACAAAACCGCAAACAAAAAAATGAACTAATGACAGACATAACAACATGGTGAATCTCACAGAATAATTATTTTGAACAAAGGAAGGCATACAGCAAATTGTATGATTTCATTTATATTAAGTTCAAGAACAGGTAAAATGAAATGCTCTTGATAGAAGTCAGAAGAGTGGTTACCCCTGAGCGGGTGAGTGAAGTGGCAAGAGAGAACTTTCTGAGGTGATGGAAACGTTTTAAATCTTGACCTGGGTGATGGTTACTTAGATGTATGTATATGTACAAATTCATTAAGCTGTACACTTCAAATTTGTGTACTTTCTAATTGTGCTATATCTAATTTAGACCTAAAACAATTCTAAACTTCTTTAAAAAATGGAAAGTTAAAAATTAGCCATAGAGGAAGGAGAGGACACAGCCATGTGACAGAGGGAAGAGATTCAAGCCAAGGAACCCTAAGGATTGCAGCAAGCCACTGTCAGAACACTACTGACCTTGGGAGGAAGCAAGTCTTCTAGCCTTCAAAGCCATCAAGTAGCTCAGGAGGGACCAACAGTGCTGGACCTTCAGAGGTTTTGCTTCACCAGCAGCTGCTTAGAGAGATCAGGCAACACAACCCAGAAGTGCAGAAGAGATAATGCCTCATGGGGTGGTCCTAACCAATGGGAGAATCTGGCCTCTCTGAAGGCATCCTACGAAGCCAAACAATCAACTGTATTTGTTGTCTGCGAAGCTGTGGCCAGCTCAGTAACATCTCCTTGTATATGCCCTTTCTCTTTGCCTGTGTCACTTCCAATTTTCCCTCACTTTTGTGTTCCTGGGACTAAATTCCCCTTGAAAATATTAGGATGTAATATTTTTGTGTCATATTGAGTCTTCTAGGAAACTTATGCTAAGACTCTGTCAACAGTGACCCTGGGAAAGCAGATCCTCACAATAGGATTTTGGAGTTGGTTTGCTCACTGATCTGAAGACAACAGGGACCCCACTGAGATGATAAGCCAGGTGGTGATAAGTTATGGTAAGCAGGCCATCACAATTACTAAGGCTTTGACCTGTGGTTAACTGTGATGAGTAGCAGCAGGAAAATGAGATACTGAGATTATCAAGTGGCTGTTGTGCTTGATTGATAAGATACTAATGAGTTAACCTGTTTTAGGGCCCAGAGAAGACTCCATATACCCTAGAGGGGGTAACAGTTTGTTCTTATTGCAATTGATACATACTCAGGATATAAGTTTGCCTTCCCTGCTCAGCAACACTTCTCAGGGATTTAAGAATTGATTTATACCGTGTCCCACACAACATTGTCTCACATGAAGATGTTCTTGTTACCTTAAAGAAGTGCTTTCCATGTACCCATCTCTAAAAGTATGCAGTTTATGGAATGGTAGAAAGGCCTGTTAAAGGCTCACATAACACAGCATCCAAGAGACCTTCTGCAGAGTTGAGGTGATGTCCTCAACTCAAATGCATATCTAGGCATTTGGGGAAAGATAGTCTCTTGTTTACTGCCAGGGGGAGTACGAAATGGTACACATTTTTGAAGGGTAATCTACCAATATATGTCAAAATTGTAAATCTATATTTTTTGACTCAGCAATTTCACTTTTAGCAATTTACCCTAGGGGAATAGTCACCTAAGTCCTCAAATATATATGTGGAAAGATAGTTACTGAATCATTTTTTATGATAGAAAAAGGTGAGGGAAAAACCCAGAAATGACCATCAATAAGAGAACAGTTAGAAAAATAATAAAATATCCACAAAATCGAATATCTTGCAGTCATTATTTTTTTTAAAGATTTATTTTTTATTTATTACATATCCCCCCCCTTCTGCTTGCTCTTGCTGTGTGTCCATTCTTGTGTTCCTCTCTGTCTGCTCTGTCTCCCCCCATTGTAGCGATGCGCCGAGACTGGTCACCGCGCAGGCGGCTTTGCCCCACTTGTGGGCAGCTTCCGCTTCCATTCATGGCTGGCTCTGCTTCAGTTCGCGGGTGGCTGGCTGTGCTCCGTTTGCGGGCGACCTGCCCTGCCCGTGGCGGCTTTACCCTGTCCGTGGCAGCTTTTTGCCCGGCCCATGGCGGCTCCACCCGCCCACGGCGGCTTGCCCTTCTCAAGGCGGTCTGCCCGCTAGGAGAGGTCCCCGGGAACTGAACCCGGGGCCTCCCATGTGGTATATCGGCGCCCTATCCACTGGGCTATACTGCTGGCACCTCTTGCAGTCATTAAAAAGCTTGAGGTACATCTACATGTTTTGGCTTACTAGAAAGGAGACTATGAACTGGGTAAACAAACATGGGAAAGCTCAGGCTTGTAGTTCCCCCCACCACTACCAATTATGCAGTCACTTAGCCACTCTTTGTCTCAGTTTCTATATTTGTAAAATGAAGTTGATAACATTGTTCCTCCTCATCCATCTTACGAGTGAAGATCAAATGTAAGAAGCCCTTTGAAAAGTAGAAAGCATTATAGAAGTGCAAAGTATTATTCCTGAAATAACATTCTTTCATTAGCTCAAATGTTGTATTTCTTTCTCTTAAATCACCACTCAGTACAGATTTCTTTTCCCTATCATTTATTCAAACCAGTGTTTCTCAAATTGTGCGCAGCAGACCAACTCCATCTAAACAGACACGAAGAAGTTACTAAAAATACAGATGGCTGAGCCCAATTCCAAACCAAGCAAAGTTTTGGAACTCCTGATTTAGATGGACGTAGACATTAAGGCAAATTTCTCACTTTTGTTGAGATGAATCTGGGCTGAATCCCATTCATGGTAGCAGGCCTTCAAGTTTGGTTTTGATCTGTCTTGACTTATGATTTGCTGTCACTACAGAGGTCAAACGGGTTGGTAATGGAGTACAAATGATGTTCCCATTTACTCAAACCCAATAGAAGCCAAGGAACATTCAATGAAAAGAACAATGTGATCGTCACTTTGTAGACAAACATGAACCCAGTTTAGCTTTTAAGGACTGTAGCTGTTGGAAAACACTGTCTCCTGGGCAGCTGCTTTGGCTACTGTCCCCAATTAACTTAGCAGAGACTCAAAAATAGAAGGCAGCCTCTGTTCTGTTATATAATAAACAGTTCTTTATTTGAATGGCAATATTTACTTTTCCTATAGTGAACTCCAGCAGCCTACTAGGCAGTGGGCAAACAGTAGAAATGCCTAAAATGGAAACTTGAGAAAGCAGTTTAGCTAGTACAGTTTACTCTAACTTTCTACTTGACCAGCAAGTAATTAGAAGATCCCCTCCATGTTACTCTCATATTTTATCTAGTTTGTATGTGATCATGGGTTCCATGTGATTCTTCTACCACCATGCATATATTTCTTCTTTGGGTGGGTCTGGAAACGTACAGAACAAATGTGAGGTCGTGAATTCTCCAATATTCAAGTGTTTAAGTAGAGCTGGCAATTGTCCCATCAAAATTGTTTTTTGAGGGATTCTACTTAGAGTGGCAGGTTCAGCTAATGACCTTTCGGCCAACAGGGAAGAATCTGGTGTCTATGTTCTTATGATCTCATTTTCAAAAGATCTTTAAAGGGAGAAAAGTAATTAATTATCATTATTAACCTTTTCCAGTATTTACTCTCCCTTTTATAAGCAAGAAGCTTTAATTTATGTGGTCAGGTTTTATTTTTGTAAAAACCCTTTATTTACCATTATAAGAAATGACCACTATTTGCAGGGTAGACAACTTTCTCATAGATCCTCTTCTCCACTCCTTTTATCAAATTATGGAAAATCTCCAGAGTCTCTAAATTTCCTGTAAATCTTGGGGGTAGAGTTTTCCAGTTGGGTTACTCTATCCTACAGGGGTCAAGCACAATGAAACAATGTTTCAAAACCTTTTGACTTTTACGCTGACATTCAGGAGACAATACTGGCTCTTCATTTTTCCATGACACTCCTATGCGCTATCCTTTGGACAATGAGATTTGTTTCATTCTTGTGAATGGTGTTTGGATTTTACTTCAGAGATTTTTCTTTCTTGTCTCATTCTTCTAGTCTCGTGTCATTTCCTGCTAACCCATTCAGCAGGAGCAATCACTTAATTAAAGAGGACAAACAATTTCCTATCTAACTAGTAAGCTAGAAATAGTTTAATTCCTACAAAATTCTTCAGGAACTCAGAGTCCCTCCCTACTGAAAACCTAATGTAAAAGTCCTCTTTCAAAAGGATAGAGAAAACTAAATTCTGGAAGGTAAAGACATGGGGTTTATACTTATTTCCTGCTGATAGAATCTTCCTTTTTGATACTACCTCAGGCAGAGTGAAGGCTTATTTTCAAACTGTAGCCACCAACCAGCTGCATCAAAATTATGTGGGGGTGCTTGTTAAAATGCAAATTCCAGGACTCCACTTTAGACCCAAGATATCAAAAACTGCAGGGGTGGGGCCTAGTAAACTGCACTGTTACATGTACCTCAGGTCATTTGCATGCCCACTAAAGTTTGTGAAGCTCTGGCTACAGATTTATCAAATCCTTAATTTTCTAGAATTTCTAGTATTTCTTCCCTTCAATAAACCAAAGAAAGGATTATAAGCACTAGTACAGGCCAAATCCTGTCATAGAATATGTATTCTATTGTAACCCTGTTTATGAACACTTAATAGCTTCTCTGTGGGACAGTTAAGCTGTAGTAATTACCTCATGGTTCTGTAATCTGTATGTCTCCTCCCACATGACATTTACACCAAGTAAGACTATGGCTTATTTCTAGACAGTATGGAAGAATAACCAGATCTAGGTGGACTGATGCTACTTCATGTCACATTTTCTTATCTTGGTAATTTGAAGGCATTTTTAAAATTTCTTACAAATCTTGAGCCTGAAATATAGAGACTAACTCTATTTTATAAGGACTCACAAAATCCAAATCATTTTCATCAGGTATCTCTTTATGGAAAATTGCTTTTTAGATAAATTGAGAAGGATCTGGGATTCATAGTTCTTGTCCCCAATCTGCCTCTGGATTACACTGCCATGGACAAATTGCACAACCTTTCTACCATATTTTTGTAAGAGGGATAATCACCCTCTGTAATAAAGGTAATATCTCCCAAAAGTTCTGAGAAGATGAGTGAGATCAGGCTTGTAAAATCTTAAAAGTTCTTGAGTGAGAGATGCTATAAAAAGTGTAAATTATTAGTATTTCCCTTTATAGATCTTTAGTGAGTTATTGACCTGTCAATGATGAATCTGCTTCTTGAAATATTTCACTTTTGTTTTTTCAGGAGTGACACAATTTGTTCTTAAATTTTCTTGGAGTAATTTTGGGAGCTTTAAAATGTACTCAATTAGCCAATGTGGCTCAGTGGTTGTGCGCCGGCTTCCCACACACAAGGTCCCAGGTTTAATCCCCGCCCTCGTACCATGAAAAACAAAACAAAACGGGACTGTTTGTAAAACGTACTCAAGAACAACAAAGCAATATTACTCATGTAACAGACATGCACTCACAGGTGCACTCACATACTCCCTAAGATTGCAGTGTGCATCCTATCTTCACTTTCTTTTCACTAGATTGACTAAACTTACTGAAGTATTTGGGTCATCAAAGCCTCAAGTGTTTTTGGGTTAGCTAAAGTATCACAAAATTCACTAACTCATTTGCAGTAAATCCTAATGTAGGAAAGTGATTAGAAGTAAATTCTTGATGGCATTCTTGGTTGTGAAATCATTCTGCCTATCCACAGTTTCTGTTGCTATTATGCACAGACTGTTCTTTTAAATTTTTGTTCATACAACCTTAAGGATTTTTGAGAAGCTAATTAGAAACAAAGCAAAACCAACACTTATTTGCATATCACACTCATTAAGTTCTTTAATAATGAGGATTCCCTAATTGGTTCAAGAGATGTTTGAAGATTACTCCAACGTTATCAATTTGCAAACTGGAAGATGGAATTTTAAAATATCATTGAGTCTACCTATTTGGAGTTGATTACCATACATAATTGTTTTATCTTTTTAAGTTTATTTTATAAGGAAAAATATACAACTTTTATGTAAAAGAAGGAAAAAAACACAAAAAACAAAAACAACAACAAAAAACCCACTCAGAATCTGAGATATATAGATAAATAGATAAAATGGGTCTAATATAAAGAAAAATAAGTAAAGAATGTATGTAATGGTGTGGTGAAGCTGCTCCTCTTGGGCAGTAGATCCATATAGGAAAAAAAAGTTTCTGGAACTGAATAAAATGACAAATGATTACTGAGAAGTTCCTTGCAGAGCTACGTGAAAGAAAAGTGTTTGTATGTATCTCTACAGTGGCTGCAAAGAGATCTGGAAAGAGTTCGTTGCTTGGGTTGGGTTGACTTTACTTCTTGAACAAATTTGAAGATTAAACATTCACAAATGTTCCTAATATTTTCTGAACAAGGTAGTGCGAAATTAGCACATTTTTAGTACTGTATCATTATAGCATCTGTCACTTAGTCATAACTTTAAGCCTTATAAATGAATCAGTATACTCTGATTTGAGTTTCCCCCACATGCTAAAAATAAAAGGTGAAATTTCAGTAACTGACATGAAAAATTTTAGTAGTGTACAGGAAGTTTCAGGAACTAGAGCTTTTATATAATATGGAAGTTTTAATGTTTTGAAGGTTCAGTAAATTATGTAGTGTACAAGAGTGAAGCCTAAATTGCCACTCAGAAGTGAAACTCTATAGCCACATGTCTGGATCCATGTATGCAGAAGGACAGATACACTTCACTTCTCCTGGGAAGCTGAATTCTAAAAAACTACCACTCAGAAAGATGGTTTTATGAAAGCATGAAAAGACAAGACAGAGTTGCTATAAAAATGAAAAGCCTTTAGAGTAATAACAGCTGAAAACATTAGTGTAAATGAAGCTGTGAAACACAAATCAGCTTAAAACTGCAAATTAAAAAAAAAATCTGTGCAAAGGGTTTGAAGCATATGGACACCCACCCAGTTTGCAATGAGGGCACTGGGAGTCCCAGACTTTAGCTTATTAAAGATGACCTTTCCCCTCTCTAAAATTTCAAAGCTGACGTTTCAAGTGCTGAGCAGACTGTGTGCCATATGTAACATGACCTCAGCTCCGCTCTGCCTGAACACTGATGGCATCACTAATGAGAGGTGAAAGGTCCTTTTCTTGCAGCTTTTTCAGAACTCCAACAACTCTTGCCTGTGAAGTCAGGCTCCTCCCCCCCCCCCTTGATTTCAAGAGAATTGCATTTAATACACAGCCTCAAAACAAAACAAAACAAAACAAAACAAAACAAAACACCACCACACTTTTATTACCAGTCGATTTGCTTATAGCCTCAGCCAAATGGCAGGATGTACAATCACATGCAGAAGAAAATATTTATTTTGACTCAGAAGGCAAAGGGATTAAGAGAATATTGTATTAACCTTGCCTTTCATCTATGCTTTAAAGAGAAATTCTCCAGAGGCATCCATTGAAGTTCTATTTTTTAAAATAAAGAGTATAAAAGACTTTAGGAGACTAGGTGTGTGCTTAATTGAGAGGAGGAGAGAAAGGGAAGAAGCTTTTTTAACAGGGGGAAAGGCAGCTTTCACAAAATTGGTGCAGAAACAGCAAAAAGATGTATGTGCTGGAATCTATTACAGGCATTCCTACCAGCTACTCCTTTTCTTTCGTTCTTTCCTTTTTTCTTTTTTTTTTTTCTTCTGCTGCTTGGACACAAAATAGCTTCCCCACCCCCCAAACAGGTTGTTATCATATTCATGGCATGGTCAATTTCCGTTTACCAAGAAAATATTTAGCTGATCAAAGAAATTAGAAAATCAGATGAATAGAAACAGACGTTCCCACAAAAGAAGCGTTTCTCCCTGTGAAGAGGCAGGCAGACTGCAGCCCACCCAGTTACTCGTAGGAAATAGCTCTCCTGCCAAAGATGGAACTACCAGGCCACCTGGATTCTGCGGGAGGGGCTGAGGAAGAGTCAGGACGACTTCCCAGGAAATTAAAATGGAGATTTGAGCATGAGATACTCTGGTAGCGGAACTGTAAAGAAATGATCTGTTCCAGTATCTGTACAAACCAGGCGGCCCTTTAACTGCTCCATAAATCCAGTGGGACCTTTCAAGGCAGAAGATGAGTGAGTTTTGGATTTTTTTTTCTTCCTAGTTTATTATAAGCCTGAAAAGACAGGAACACATCATCCTTTGTAGATGATGGAGAAGTGTGTACTGTTGGGAGAAGGGATAGCGGTTTCTCCTGAATTAATATAAATTCGGTTTTTTAATTTGTGGGTTTGGGTGGGGAATGGTTGATAGCTGTCTTTGGGACGTTTCTGGTTTCTGCGTGTGCGTCCCAGGCAATAGGTGACTGTAAATAAGAGGGTCTTCGTTGTTCCTGGACAAGGCGCGGCCAACCTAGGTGAAGCCACTTGCTGCGACACTTGGTAGTGAAGTATTACCTGATGTCGCTGCATCCTGTCGAAGGGCCCACGGAATCGAAAAGTGGGCTCCTCTTGGGCAAAGAGGACTCCGACTCTTCTACGTTCGCCTCCAGCAAATTGCGTCCTTACTCCGACGCTTCCCACTTTTTTTTTTTTTTGAGGGAGAAGGAGAGAGAAGGGTGGCCCTGAAGGAAGGCGACTGTGAGTACAGCTAAAAGGGCCAAAGCGGGCTCCCCTCCCGCGAGTTCTGCCCCTGGCTACGCGGCGCTGTCGAGATCTAGGCAGGCCAAACGGTCTCCCGGCCGGGACCCTTCCCGCCGTGCGCCCTCACCCAGGCGCACCAGGGGCTCCGCCGGCCACATTTTCCAGTTTTTGTTTGTTTGTTTCGGCTCCTGCGGCCACGCTAGGGCTCCTTTGCCAGGAGGACAGCGCCCTCTCTCTCCGCGGTCCGCGCCCGCCGCGGGCCTGAACCCCTCCCAGCTCCGCTGACCTCGCGGCGGCTGCTTCTCGCCCCCGCCCCCCACCGGCTCCTTCCTCACGCCCCTACGCCTCCGGGCCTCACTAATCGCCTGGGGGAACGACCCTCTGAACCCAGGGGACTGAGGCCTGCTTAGGTCCCGGCCGCCCTCTGAGTCCGCCGGGCGAGAACGCGCGACCACCGGCCGCACGACTAGGCGGGGCCGTCCCCGGCGCAGACGCGGCGCCGGATAGCGCTCGCGCTGCTCTCGGGAGGGGTTCCTGGCAGGCGGCGGCGAAGGGGTGAGGCCCGGCTCCCCGACGCTTTGCGCTGCGGCGCTGCTGCCCTGCGGGCTGGACGACTAGCGCCGGACGCGGCGAACCCTCCCCCGCGCCTAAGCACCGCAAATTGGCCGAGCGCGCGCCGGGCAGAGCGGCTTATCTGGGTCCCCCGGCTGGGCCCACAAAATGTGGACCCGGGCCTGCATATGGGGTGGTGGGAGAGGATGGTGAGTCAACTTGGGTAACAATAAGAGAAGACTTTACGGCCCTTTTTAAATACTGAAAGCTCCACTCGCAGTCCGCACGCCATCATCCTCTGGCTTCCGAGAAGGCTGAGCCAGGCTCAGTTCGGATGACTGTTGGAAACCTTGTTGCAAAGTCCACGCCCAGGCAAGACGCGCACAGGCGCTGTGGTGAGAGGTAAGACCGAACATCTTCTCATCACCTTCTACCAATATTTCTTTCTCCAAGGATCTTGGGTTCAAAGGACTGGTGTTCAGACAAATGCCGCGCGGCCCATTCGGGAGCAGAGGCGGTCAAGCTCTGTCTGCGAAAAGCTGTGTCACTGAGAAACCAAACAATGTGTTCGTATGAGAATGCAATGCAAAACAAAACAAAACAAAAACATTCCCCACGGAGTGGACATGCACTGATACATATATAGGCCTGAAAGTGCTCCCATCCCCCAGCCCTTGACCCCCGCCTCCCCGCTCCCGAAAGCCACAGGGGGAGTGCGTTTCGAGTTGACCGAGCTGCAGAGCGCAGGCGGCTCCCAGAAACGCACTAATTGAGTCACAAACCACCGGCTGCCCCTACCAAAGCGATCCATCTAGGCAGCTCAGCGCCCAATTTGTCCATAGTACTTTCTTCCGCAATTCAGACGCATTATCTTGTTTTAGAAAGTATCGCGTCTGAGACGTGGCAATTATCCAGGGCTCGGATTACGCTAAATGGCATTAGACTGAGAAATGGAAGAATATGTACAAATGTTGCGAATGTGCTGATCTCCTCACTGCCGGGCCTGGGCCCCGAGGTAGGGGAAGCCAGCGAGGAGCTTTCGGCCGGAGAGAGGAAGGTCCGGCGCACGTTCCATCCTTGGATCTGCTCTGAGTATCAGAGAAGGAAGGGTTGCCTTTGTCCGTAGAGGTTAAGGATTCATTGTGGATGAACTCTTAGAGGTTGGGGCCACTTCCAGGCGAGCGAGACAGGGAGAGGGGGTCATATCCCGACATGACCGGACCAAACTTCTGCAATCAGGGTCTCGTGTTTGAGTCGGGAACAGGTTGGACGTTTAAAGCACTGCAGGGGTTGAGGACGGGGAGAAGGGTCAAGGATTAACGGGGGAGATGGGGAGAATCCAGTTTCTCTTCAGGAAAACGACTTTAAAATGTGTGTGTGTGTGGGGGGGGGGCGGGAAGAAAACAACCAGGAGAAAAGAGGAGCCAATTCTGAGGAATGGGGAGAGGCATTCTCTCCTGAGTAGGGGGCAGGCCTCGCCCAAGAGCTGGGGCGAACTCTGCAGGGTGGGGACTCAAGAACTGGAGAGGCCCAGAAACCACCAGGCGTCTCCGCACCAGAAAAATCTGCTCCGCCAGGGTGAGTCTAGGCATGAAAAATGGAGAAAAAGAGAAAGAGAGTAGGGAGAGGCGTTCGGGTGCCGGAGCACTGCGTGCAGACTCCTCCAGCTGGCCCCAGCCGCACAGCCCTCAGTGGCAGCCACGCTGTGCGCGTGTCTCTTTCTCCTTCTGCTCAAACCAACCCCCACATCTTGAAGTAATCAGCAGCCGAGAAGGGACTCGTCCCCCTGGCATCTCAGGTTAAAGAAGGAGGTCCAGGAAAATGTGGTAGAGCCATTACAAGAAACCCGAGCCGCAGTCATCAGGGACTCCAATTGCCATCGCATTAGGATTGATTAGAGACCAGCAGTACCGTAATGACCCGGAAAGAGGGGCAGCAGGGGATTATTAATATCAGAATGTTGGGGGGGGGGGAGGGAGAGCAGAGTGGAGAGGGAGAAGTTTAAAGTTACTAGGATTTATATGTAAGTGCAGGCTTACCTGAGGAAACCGGAGAGTCAGTGAATCACGAAAA
>PVKH010027513.1:0-13006 GCA_004027955.1 Chaetophractus vellerosus | reverse complement strand
CGCGAAACATGGAGCGGAGCCCCCCGTGGAAATGGAATGGAGCCACCCTGGAACGGAACGAGCCACCGCCGTGGAGGGCCAACTCGGCGCGTCGCCGCGGGGACGGGGGGAGACAAGAAGCAGACATAGAAAAACACAGAAGAGTGGACACACAGCAAGAGCAAGCAGAAAGGGGGGGGGATATGTAATAAATAATAAAAAAATAAATCTTTAAAAAAAAAAAAAAAAAAAAAAAGAAAGGACACTAGACAGTGGTTTGAAGCAGCATCCGGAAATAAAGACCTTCAGTGACTAACCATTTGGGTAATTTTAAGTGTCAGTACTATTGTATTTTACTTTTGGTGTGTAATTCATTTCTTCCTACAGGTACTAAAATGCAAAAGCACAAAAAGTAATGATAATTCTGATTTTGGACACAAAATTTACAAAGAGATCATTTGTAACAAGTACAAAATAGGTGGGAGGGCAGTAGGGTATAAGAACAGTATATGTGTATGCTATTAAAGTCAAGTGGGTATCAAATAAAATATATTTAGGATGGTAACTTTTAACCCTGTGTGGTACATATTAAAAATATATCCTGATAGAAATGAGAAGGGACTTAATATGGTACAAATATTTAAAAAATGGAAATAAACATTAATGGAAGAATCAAAGGATGAAAAAATTATATACAAAGGCCAAAAAGAAAAATGGCAAAAGATCCTGTATTATCAGTAGTAACTTTAAGTGTAAATGGATTAAACTCTCCAGTCAAAAGGCAGAGACTGGCAGAATGGATAAAAAAAAAAAGCATAGCCAAACCATATGCTGTCCACAAGACATTCACCTTGAATTCAAAGACATAGGTAGGTTGAAAGTGAAATGATGGAAAAAAAAATACTATACAAGTAGTAAGCAAGAGAGATCTGGGCTAGCTATACCAATATCAGATAAAATAGTTTGTCAAAAACAGTTACAAGGGACAAAGGTGGTTGCTAAATACCGATAAAGGAACCAGTTCAACAGACATAATTATAAATATACATGCATATAACAGAAAAGACCCAAATATATGAAGCAAATACAGATTTGAAGGGAGAAACTGGTTCTGCATTAACGGAATTTAATACACCACTTTCAATAATGGATGGAACATCTAGATAGAATATCAATAAGGAAATACAAGAATAGAATCATGCTGTAAACCAACTAGACCTAATGGATGTATATAGAACACTTCAAACAACCAAAACAAAATGCATTCTTGAGTGCACACGGATTCCTCTCCAGTATAGACCTTATGTTAGGTCACGAGCGTCACAAATTCAGAAATACTGAAGTAATACAAAGTATCTTATCTGACCACAATGGAATGAAGCTAAAAATCAGTAACAGAAGAATGGAAAATTCACAGATATGTGGAAATTAAACAATATACTTAACCAACGGCTTGGCGGATGTCATAAGAAAATTGGAAATATCTTGAAGTGAAAAATACAGCATACTAAAACTTAGGGGATGCAGCAAAGGCAATGCTGAGAGGGAAATTTATAGTTCAAATGGATACATTTAAAAAGAATTTCAAATCAGCCCTAACCTCAAAACTGAAAGAACTGGAAAAAGAGCAAACTAAATCTTTAGCAAACAGAAAGGAGGAAATAACAATGATTATCTGGGATATAGAGAATTAAAAAAAAATCAACAAAACCAAAGTTGTTTCTTTGAAAAGACCAATAAAACTGGTAAACCTTTAGCTGGACTGATGAAAAGGGGACACCGATGTCTAAAATCCAATGAAAAGAGGGACGTTACTATTGACTCCATTGAAATAAGTTCTATGAGAGGATACTATAAACAACTGTATGCCAACAAATTAGCCAACTAAATGGACAAACTCCTAAAAACACACAAACTACCTACACTGACTCAAGAAATAGATCTTAAGCCAATAACTAGTAAAGAGATTGGATCAGTAATCCAACCTCTCAATAAAGCCTAGGAACAGATGACTTCACTAGTGAATTTTACTGAACATTCCAAGAAGAATTAACACCTATCCTGCTCAGTCCTCCAAAAATTGAAGAGGGAACACTCCCTAATTGACTCTACAAGGCCAACATCACCCTCATACCAAGGTCAGATAAAGATACTGTAAGAAAACTACAGACCAATATCTCTTATGAATATAGATGCAAAAATCATCAAACACTAGTAAGTTGAAACCAAGAGGACATTAAGAGAATTATATACCATGGTCAAGTGGGATTTATCCCAGGTATGCAAGGGTGGTTCAAAATGAAATAGTGTAATATACCACATTAACAGAATTAAGGGAAAAACCTACATGATCCTCTCAATTGATGCAGAAAAGACATTTTCTTGACAAGATCCAGCATCCCTTCTTGATAAAAATACTTAGTGAGGAAGTTTCCTTTTCTTCATAGTTTATGATAAAGGGCATATATGTAAAACCCACAGCTAACATCATACTCATGGTAAAAGACTGAATGCTATCCCTCTAAGGTCTGGACCAAGATGTGGATGCCCGCTCTCACCACTGTTATTTCAACATTGTACTGGAAATTTTTTGCCGGAGCAACTAGGCAAGATAAAAGAAAGACATCCAAATTGGAAAGGAAGTAAAATGTTTACTATTTGCAGATGGTGTGGTTCTATATAGCAAGTCTTGGAAAAATCCACAGCAGAGTTCCTGGAGTAAATGAATGAATAAATTCAGCAAAATGGCAGGGTATAAGATCGATATCCAAAAATAGTGTTTTTATACACTAGCAGTGAACAACTGGAAGAAGAAATGAAGAAAATGGACCTTGTTAGGCAGTGGTTTCTTAGACTTTACACCTAACACATAAGCAAAAGCAACAACAAAGATAAGACCTCTTCAGAATTAAAACTTTGTGCTTCAAATGACACTATCAGAAAAGTAAACAACCTACACAATGGGAAAAAATATTTGGAAGCCACATATCAGATAAGGGTTTAATATCCAGAATATATAAAGAAATCCTACATCTCAACAACAAAAACAACCCAATTATAAAGGCAAAAGACTTGAATAGACATCTTTTCAAAGAAGATATACAGATGGCCAGAGAGCACATGAAGAGATGCTCAAAATCATTAGCCATTAGGGGAAGTCAATAAAGACAAGATATCACTTCATTCCCACTAGAATGGGGTTTCTATTAAAAAGAAAACTTACTAGTGTTGGACGGGATGGAGAGAGATTGGAACATTCATTCGTTGCTGGTGGGAGTGTAAAATGGTACAGCTGCTGTGGAAGACAGTTTTGTGGTTCCTCAGAAAGCTAAGTATAGATCTATTGTATTAGTCAGCCAAAGGGGTGCTGATGCAAAATACCCTTTATAAATGCCAAAAGATTTCTGGTATTTGGGGTAGAAGCTTACGCTTACCAGGCCATGAAGCCTAAGTTACTTCCTTCACCAAAGTCTGTTGCCACGTGTTGGAGCAAGATGGCTGCCGAAGTCTGCCAAGGGTTCAGGCTTCCTGGGGCTTGTTTCTCTCTGGGCTCAGCTGCCTTGCTCTCTTCACAAGACAAGCTGTATTCTGTCAGGCGACTGGCTCTGAGTCTCTCCCTGTGGCTCAGTTCTCTCTGGGCTCTGCTCCTCTGTGTGCTTACTTCCTGGGCTCCAGCTCAAAACCAACATTGAAACTCAAAAATTTCACTCTCTGCTCTGCCATGTAGTTTTCTCTGTGAGCCCTTGCCCACCAAGGGAGCGGAGACTCTATATCCCACTGACATAGCCCAATCAAAGCCCTAATAACAACTCAATTGAGTAAAAGTGAAACCTCTGAATCCAGTACTATCTAATATGCCCAGATCAGTTCACAAACATCATCTAATATCTATTTTTGGAATTCATAAACATCAAACTGCCACACCGACCATCTGACTTGCAATCTCTTTTCTAGGTATATACCCCAAAGAATAGAAAGCAGGGACTAGAACAGATATTGGCTCACCAACATTTATAGCGGCATTATTCACAACTGCCAAAGATGGAAGCAGCCCAAGTGTCCATCACCTGATGACTAGATAAGCAAAATCTGTATACACACAATGAAATAGTATTGAGCTGTAAACAGTAATTTAGTTCTGATACATGTAACATGGATGAACCTTGAAGATATCATGTGAAATACACCAGACACAAAAGACAAATATTGTATGATCTCACTGATATTAAATAATTACAATAAACTCAGAATCTAGAATATAAGTAACCAGGGGACAGGGTGGGGATGGGGAATAGGGTGTTAAGGCTTAAAATGTAGTCTTCCTATTTGGAATGATAGAAATGTTCTGATAATGATGGTGCCGATTGTGAACATAATTAACAGCCTTGAAATATATATTTTGGTTAAAAGAAATTCTGGATTGTATCTATGGTACTAGAATAAAAATTTAAAAATCCGTGAAACTGCACAGTGAACCCCAAGTTGAACAATGGCCTGTAGTTTATAGTACAACTATTTAAAAAGCACGCTTTCGTCAGTTGTAACAAATGTACCACACCAATGCGTGTTAACAGCGGAGTGGTATAGGGTAGTCCCACATCTAATGCATGATCATTCTATAATCCCACAAATTCTCTTAAAAACGAAAAACAGTGCCATTAATGGTATATCATGTGGTTCAGGAAAAAAACATAGGATTGGGAGTCACAGCTCAGAATTCTTACTCCTGTTATGCCATTTCCCGACTGTGAGATCTTGGAAAGTGGCTTAATCTCCCTCAGTTTCTTTTTCACATCTTAAATGGAAATAATTGAACTTGGTACACAATACTGTTGCATGAGAATGAAACTAAAATAACATGAAGGAAACATCAGAATAAGGAAGGAATTACTGGCTGAACTTGAGGTGTTATGATATAATAATTGTAACTAGAGAAAGGAACTATAAAGTGATGCCAAAGGAAGCAAAGATGAATCATAAAGGTAGAGCTGTTTACAGAAGTCCCCAGTTGTCCTTTTTTTTTTTTTTTTCTCCCTCAGATATTGTTTAGAAAGTTACTGTCTGGCATTTAGTCTTTCTCAGAGGCAGTTCTCCAAGGGTTTCCTGGGTTGAAACGCAAGCTGTCAAGAGCTTATATCATTCCACATGTACCCGGCATAGGGCCTGCAGTACACTGATTCTTACATGGAGCTGTTTCTCCAGGGAAATGACTCTGAAGGCTTCTGACCCTCTTTCACTACCCTTCCACCAGCATCTTACCTCTGACCCCTCACCTCCACCCCAACTGTGGGAGGCACTGGGTGTGGGGCTGGCCCTCCACTGTCCTCCCCAGGTGGTAGCTTGCTCGACGTGCAGTGCAGCTGGACCTGCTGTGGTTTCTGGCCTGTCCTCCTTTCCTCACTGCCCATTGCTAGACAGAACGCTTCTGCACAGCTTTTCTGCTTTCTTGTCCCTGGAGCCAGTCATAGATTTGCTGTGATTTTTGTTGTTTTTGGGTTTTTCTATTAGCAATAGTGGGAAATAGAAATGGAGTGGTCCTCTAAGTACCAGTTATGACTGCTTTGGCTGAAACTGGCAATTCTGCTACAGTGACTTGAACCATCATGGGGCTTTTTTCCCTCCACACACCCAGAAATTTCCAGGTGGGCAATCCAGGGCTGTGTGGTGGCTCCACGGCTCAGATTTCTGTTCTGCCATCCTTATCACAGGACATCCTCATGCCATCCTGCCTGTGTTCCAGTGAAAGTGACACACGGAAGCTGTCTCTAGTTAAAAATACTTGTTGTAAAAGTTTCACATTTACGGAAAAGTTGCAGGAATGATAGTGGGAACTCCCAGATTCCTTCAAATGTTTCATGTTTTGCCAGCTGACTCAGTAACTTCCTTTACCGTAGAGGATCCAAAGCTGGATTGTTTTGCTGCTGTCACCTCTCTCTCGGCTATCAGTGTGAAGCAGTCCCACAGTTGTTAACTTTAGTGATTTAAATGTTTTTGAAGATTATAGCCCTGTACTTATTTCTCTTCTCCCCCATTTATTTGTTCAATAATTTATATCTGTATGAACTCATGGATATTTTATACTTTCCAATACTTTATTTTGCTCAAATAGTTCGAGCTTTGGCTACAGGGTGCCCTTTCATTTGGCTCCTGTTTGCCTTTGATATTACCCTCTTCATTATGTGTGTGTGTATTTTCTTCCTTTCTTTCTGGCACTTCCAAGATGCTCCAGGCTTATCTTGTCCATTGACTGTCCCAGTCCTAGAATCAGCCAGTTCTACAAGGGGCATTAGGAACCAAGATCTAGGTGTTAGGTGTGCTCATTGCTACCTGGGTGTTATTACTTTTAGTCATTTTCAGCTGACAGAGCAGGAAATGTGGGTATACTAACCCATGTATATGTGCATATCTGTAAACATTTGTGTAAACCATCTGAATCTATATTAAGCTAAACATGAGTTCATACTTCTGTCTCCAACTCTAATCCCATTATCACATGGATCATTCTAGCCTGGTCCCTTGTTTATCTAAAATTGTAAGCCTACTGGCTTTTTGATGAAGGAAGACTAGATTTTTGTTTGCTTGTTTTTCTGTTTTTTTCCTTTAGGAGGGGAAAGGAAAGGGAAAAAAATCTGTTGCTTAGTAAAAGCTTTCCTGGAAGCCTAAACCAACATCTTCAAATTCCTAGTAATAACTGCCCCATTTGCAGTCTACCTGTCATGTTACCTGGTCCTCAGGAGATATTGGAACTCACTCTTCAATCTTGGTTCTCCTGCACTTCCTGTATATTCCTTTGTCCTCCTCTCTCTGACTTTGTAGGAACAAAACATTCAGAAGTGATAGTTGCAAAGAAACATCATTTCACTCCTTTGAGCATTTCAGAAAATGGTCCTTGCTGGAAGGGAGCACAGGCATGATGGGGTTCTGAGATGCTGATATAATTCTTGACCTTAATCATAGGTGTGTGAATCTTAAAGTTCATGAGGTTGTTCACTTATGACTTTTATATCTTTGTATGGATGCGTGTTGCTTTTTAAAAACTTTACCAAAAAATTGAAGTCTGAATGTTTAAGGCAATTGTTTTAACACTGAGGCAGGATAGTGGGAGGAGTGGGGGTTGATGGAGGAGTGGGGCAGGGATTTGTGGTGCCTTTGAAATTTAACCAGGGCTGGAGGAGAGGTAGGATCCAGAGGGTTTTGGAGCTGTTTTCCTTTCTCCTTCCTCCAGCTGCATCTCACCTGTTCAGGCACGCCTGTCCTAGATGGACCTGGTGTGGCTGAGGTACAGGCCCCTTGTTCTCGCAGGGACTGGCAGGGGCGGCTGCTCCCTGGGAGCCCTTCAAACATGAGAGACAAAGGGAATTCAGGAATATTTAAGTGAGAAACAGACTGTTCTCTGAAGTGCCACGTGTCAGAACTCTTCTTCGTTTCCGGAGTCTTTTGGAACTGCCCACTTCTGGAAGGACCTCAGTAAATCACCTTGTCACCAGATTTTCCACTTTCCTTCCTTAGCTGTTTAACAAGTTTGACTTGTAAGGATGAAGGCTCTTCCAGTGTGTTTGGCAGTTTGAGAGGAGGGAGGCTAATGAAGAGGTTTGCCTCTGTTGCTGAGGGAGTAATGAAGCTAAAAGGATAGCTCTTAGCTGGGCCCATGCCTTAGGGGTTAGTATTTTAATTAGCAATCTATCAATGAAGCACTGAATAATTTAAAATTAACAAAAAGCCAGCCAAGGACCCATGTGTTAGTTCATATAAGTGCAATATAAATACCTTAGAAACTTGCCCTATGTGAAAGTTAACAACTTTCTCTCATGATGGATTTTATTTGAGTTGTTTGTTTAACCTAGACTATAAGCCTCCAGGGTAGCAGTGGCCTTTATGCTGAACA
Source organism: Chaetophractus vellerosus (assembly GCA_004027955.1). Taxonomy (NCBI): domain Eukaryota; kingdom Metazoa; phylum Chordata; class Mammalia; order Cingulata; family Chlamyphoridae; genus Chaetophractus; species Chaetophractus vellerosus. Next base: position 5,142 of record PVKH010027513.1, on the reverse strand, counting down.
CATAGGTTTTTCCTGATAAGTGTTTTTGCCTTGCACATGGGGCCAGATGGCAGATGGGCTTTGCTTTATTTATTTTGGGTACTTGAACATTCAGGTTATATATTGCTTTTAAAAATATAGTGACTAAAGGAGCCCCTAGGCATAGGAGGTAATCTCCTGACTGCACAGCTGCCTGTCTCAGCTGGAGAAGCTACCGAAGGGGCAGCCGGGGCAGCTGTTCCTGGGGGAGATGAGTCTGGCTCCAGCTCTTAAAGGGCTAGTAGGATTTGGGTTAGTGGACAGCAAGGAAGGAAAGTGTTTCCTTGACCTCCCATGAAGTAATCCAGTTCTGACTTTTAAAGCTTATCTTATGCCTTCTGAAACTTATTTTTCATCTTTTGTAAATTGAGTTTCTGGAGGTTGGGGCATTTGATCAATCTCTAGGCCAAGGTGGGGAGGACTGAGTGGTGTGGACTGAGGGGGGAGGAATGGAAACAGATGTCAGGGTCCTTGGTGCCTGCCACTTAGGTAACTTTAGTCTTCTTATTCCAGAAGTCAGTAGTAGAAAGTCTCACATCGTAAAAACATACTAAAAAAACCATCCTCAAGACATGTGATGCCTATGAAAGCCCCCAACTCCTGGCCTCATCCAAGAAGGTGCCCAGTGATGTTCTTTGAAAATAAAGGAAAAAAAAAAAGTAGACCCTTATGCAGTACACAGCAGTGGTTTCCTGAGGAGATGTGGGAGAGTCGTCTTTGTCCAAGCAATGCAATAGAGCCTTTTTTCCCCAGCTGGGGTGTGCTTGCCAGGGAGGCCATCACTGAAAATATGCTCAGGGAATTCAGTTAATGTGTATAGGTTTTATATCCTTTCTAGGGAGTTCTTCTTTAAAATTTTCTTGGCTGCTTCTCTATTCACTTAAGCGATTGAAACCATTGATTCAGCATATGCATTCATGATTGGCAGCTCGTTCCAAATGAAATAAAAATCGATATCCAGGATTGTGATCTTCATAAAGTAAAATGTTGTACACTTATACGTGGTCATGCTAAATATGGAAAAGCAGTAAGTCATAGAGGGAAAAATAGCTCATTCCCCCTTTCCGGAGGAGTCCTGCCTTGTCCCTATCAGGGTGTTTCCATAGGAGACCTTTGACTTCACCTAACTTCCTGGTGAGGAAGCTTATGAAATCAAAACCCCAAACTAAGTGGTTTCTCTTATGTAATGGTGGGGAGTGAGAGTAGTCAGGGAAATTTTACTGTTAACTTTGTGTACAGTATAGTTTAAATTTTATTTTTTTTTAAAGGAGGTACCAGGGATTGAACCTGGGACCACATACATGAGAGGTATGTGCTCAACTACTGTTCTACATCCACTCCCCTTCATGAAGTTTTTAACTTAAAACATTCTCTAATTTAGTGGAATTTTTTTTTTTAAGGTCTGCTATCATGGCCTGTAATTAAGGCATGCCATTTTAGGTTTTTTTGGTTTTTGTTTTGTTTTTAACCCAGATGTTTAAACAGTGTTAAATTTGCTTTTCTTTTAAGTATATCTTTCTGAGGCTTAACTAAAATAAGCATGTCATTTCAGAAAATAATTTGGGCTTCTGTTACCAATATTGAGGGCATAGAATGCATATGATTACAAATAGTTTGGGGACAAGGTTAGGACATTACCCAGTAGTCATGGAATAGTTGCAGTTACCATCAGTCCCGTGAACCCACCCTGGGGGATCGCTAGTGTAATGTGTGGCCCCTAAGTCCTGAGGCCACTTTGTTTTCTGGAAGATACGGATGGTATGCTAACTAATAAAAAGAACCCCTCGGCCTGTTCGGTTGTAATTTACTCAGCATAAGGTAGTATCTCCTCTGGTAACTGGTAGGAGGACAGGGGCAAGTCTTGCCTGAGCAGCAGTGAACTCTGGAGGGAGACAGTGCTTGACTGCAGATGAGCTGTTCCAGCCTGGGAGCAGAGCAGGCCAGCAGCCTCGCGGCTGGAGGGAGCCCTCCCTCACCTTCAGTTCTGACTTTCACCCACCAAGCTGTCGTGGAACCCTGGGTGAATGTGCCCGTGGTGAAGGAGTGTCCGGCTGGCCCTGGTTTTCTGGCCAGGTTATTTTAAGTGTTTATCGGGGACATTCTAGTAGATACATCTCTCTCACAAGTTCCTAAGGTGGGGCACATCTCCAGATCTGCAAACTTGCAGCTCAACCCCTGGTTCTGGTACCCCCCCCTCCCCCAAGGTGGGGACCATGCCTGGTACATCACACACCCTCAAATCCTGCCAGATACCTGACAAGCTGCATACCCCTGCTGTGAAAGAAGGGAGACTGTGGGCTCTTCAGGGTGCAGTGTACCACTTGTGATGATATGTGATATTGTGTTATGTGATAATAGGTGGTATAGTTAACTCCTAGTCTTAACATTTCTTAACCCACCTTTAGCTCCAACAGAAAGCATTTTCTACCTCCCTCTTAAAAAAAATTTTTTTTATTAGAGAAGTTGTAGGTTTACAGAAATCATACAGAACATAGTTCCTATCTACCTTTTCATACAGTTTTCCCTATTACTATTTCCCTGTCTTGATAGAAACTTAATCATTAAAAAAAGAACCATGTAGTCTTAAGTGGCTGTAATTTCATGGGATGCATCGAGTCACAGATTCTGCATGTACTGTATGTGGGTACCTTATCAATGGACAGTTCCCTTAAACGGGGGCTGCACAAAATGGGTGGGGCCCATAGTTGATATGACGTGGTGGTAGCTCATTGATAGCAGGTGGGGTCTGTTAGCGGCCATGAAAAAAATACTATTAACCAGGCTTGGATATTATGGTTTATTCGAAGAGACTACCACACAGAATAAGGTGTATACTTTAGGAGGCACATTTGAGGTCTGAAAGGGGGTAAAAATGGGACCTAAGCAACTACTACATAAAGATTACTAAAATACAAATAATGCAAAATGTGCTCCAGGGTGGAAGTGATGAGACACCTGATAAAACTAAAAGGCTGGCGGGTGCTAGCTTCTGTGGTCTCTAAAACCCTAAAACATTACTTAAAACCATCTCGTGGTTTCAGGCAGAAAGACAATTTCCTATATTTTTTTTCTTTGCCTGGAATGTCAAGCATCCAATGACTTTGAGCTATTTTGTGATATTATTTGTGTTTAAAAAAATAATTCTTTCTACATACATGGCTAAAATATGAAGTTCTTGGAATTTAGACATTTGGGATTTCGGAGCAGATTAGTTGGTACTATGAATGTGTCTCCTTTTCTTTTCTCATTACTCATGCAAGCATAGCTCCCAGAGTCCAGCCTGGCCGGCTGATGGGCTGTGCATGGGAGGGCCACCCCCATGAGCTAGTGAACAGCTCTGGTTTGTGAGAGGTGCCTGGAATCTGTGAGTGAAGCTTTTAGAAGAGGTGCTGACCGGACCTGTGGCTTTTTTGTTAGGACTGTGAGCACCTTTTCCTATCAGAAATGCAATGCAGAAAGTTTCCCACAGTATCAGGCATCTGGGCCCTGGCGGTATTGAAATAAGATAGGAGAAACTCAGATTGTGTAGCCCCAGGAGAGCTGTGTTGTTTCTGCCCAGAGCTGCTGCCAGGAGTTTCCCATCCTCCTTAAAGTGGCAGGTAGAAAAGGAAAGCAGCCTTGCAAATGAAGCTGGCTGGGATGAGGGTGGAGGGGAACAACCCAGCGTGAACCTGCCTCTGTTTGCTGGTCTCCTGGGGGAGCGGCAGGTGTTCCCCTGAGGGGAGAGACCACTCTGAAATGAGCAGAGCAAAGCTCTGCAAGTTCTACATCAGGGTGGGTTAATGCCATGCATGATGTTTCCTTTTTTGATGAGTGTTGCGGTGGTATGGGGAGAAAAGGACTAGATATTGGCAGGTTTGGACTTTGCAGTCACTGGAAGTCTGTTTACATGAGGTCTCAAATCATCTGTGTCTTGGAAAGCTGGCAGCCTTGGTAGCAATTCATTACAGAAGATCTGATTGCACTGGGCTCGGTGAAGTCACTTTTGTTATTAGCTACAGTTGTGTGAGCATAGAACAAAAAAATCATTGAAATGTAAAACGCGGTTGCTTCAGATAGTTTGTAAAAAGGGCACTTGACCCATGTTGCTATCCTGGCGTGCTGCGAGGCTAGAATGGACGTGGTGGGGTGGGGTCAGCCGGGAGGTGCTGTGCACCTGAGCGGCGTCTCCCCATACGTGCGGCAGTGCTACGTTGACCTCAGGGCTAGAGATGGTGGCTCTGGAAGGTCGGCTCAGTGCCGCGCTGGGGAGTCCGCGGATGCTCCAGAAATGGTCAGCCCTGATGTCCTTCAGTATCAGGACTATGAAAGGAGTGTGTTTCAGCGGGTTTGTGGGGTGTGGTCGTGGGCCCGGGGGCCCCAAATTTGCCCTTAGAATACACCACAGATTTTCTTACAATCCGTCTGGTGTTTCCCTTTTCTTATGGATTGGCCGAGACTGAGCACGTTGGCAGTCTTGTAGATGGAAAATCTGCTCTTTAAAGGTGTATGGAAAGGCTGATCTTGCTGTTAGATCGGCACAGTCTTTCCAGGCTGTTCAGCACACTTTTCTACTTCCCTTGCTGGGTCGAAAACGGGGCCCAGGGATTCCTATTTTGAGAGGTGATGACATTTTGGCAATATGCTGGTATTTGGCAAGAACTTGCTGGGGGTGGGGAGGGGTGGTTCAATGTTCTGAAGAAAGAATTTTATTTTCCTCATACTACTGTGTCTTGGAGAATATTAATATGCAGAAATAAATTTCAGGACCTGATTTGAAGAAAGTTTGGGCCAAGCAGAACAGTTTTAGAAATGGCCCTTTTCCCACCAGGAGTTGTTTCAGGAGGTGAAATGAAGTGTCCTTGCAAGGAGGGCTCTTCTCTGCCCCCTGCTGGAAATACGGGAACCAAAAGGGTGACCATCTGCCTTGCGTGAATGCACAGAAGTAGCCATTTCCATAAACTGGGGGGTGGGGTGGTGGTGGGGGTGGAGCCAAACCAGTTTAGCAAGAAGCTGGTGGCTTGTCCTTTACTAGATATCTCAGCCTCTCCAAGCTTCCTGGATGGGGCATCTTCAAATTCTTAAAACAAAAACCTGTTTTTCCTCTAGATACTTTGTACCTGTGCCTTTGATTTGGTCATCTTG
>PVKH010027512.1:0-13009 GCA_004027955.1 Chaetophractus vellerosus | reverse complement strand
CCTTAAAAACAATCTTGACCAGTTGAGTCACTGGCATTCCTAACCCTCGTAATTTCTGCAGTTTCTTTCTTATATCTGGAGCACTTTGACTAATGGAAGTCATATTAGTCAATGTCATATTATCTGGACATTCAGGATCCAGATCGCTGTGTTGCCTACAGGTCTCAAAAATCCTTTCAAGGAAAACTGACGGATTTTCTTTTGGATCTTGTTGGATCTCCTGAACTATCTTCAGGCTTTTTAGTTTTAGGACACCTATCTGCTTTTCTGTTACGATGCAGCCTTTATAATGATCTAATTTAGCTTAGGCCCCCTGTTCATTTGGGTTCTAATGAGGTTCTATCATGGGCACAGCCAGAGCTCCAGGAACATGCTCTGGGCTCTTAGGTTGTGGTCAAGTAACTTTTTGACCTCCAGCCAGGCCTTTACCAGGACCATCCTAGGCTCTTGAGGGGTGAGGAGAGTATTTAAAAGTGCTTGAATATCCATGCAGTTCAGGTTATGAGTAGCAAAAATAGAGGTGAAAAGATTCTCCGTTTTCTTGGGGTGATCTCGGTAGGAAGGTGTGTTATTTTTCCGTTTACACAAATTAGAAGTAGAGAAAGGGGATGCACATAAATGAAGCCTCTGGGATTTCTCTGATCATCCAATCCAGGTGGAACTTGCCTCAGTGGGACCTGCCCTGCCTGGGACTGGGTAGTTCCCGACTGAATTGCGAGCCCTGACAGGTATGGGGTGGAGAGACCATACCTTTCTGGTCCGGAGAGGGAAGGGAACTGGATCAGGATCTGCTCCAAGGTGAGGGGGCATTGTCTTCCTCCTGTTTCCCAGCATAGGGAGGTGGGGAAGTTGAGGATAATTCCAAGTGTGATAAAGATGGGTCCTTATCTGGACTAAAGTCCAGCAGAACATAAGTAACATGGGGCTGACACGTTCCTGATTTCTTAGTTCCCTTTTTCAGTGAGCCCCGACCGTGAGAATCTCCCTCTTTTTGGATATAATGTGACATTTTTTGGGCAAATTCTTATTCTGACATAGAGACGTAAAAGATTGTTTATAGGGGATTTCATCCCATTTCTCTTCCCTTTTACAAAACAACTCTAACTGCAGTATAGTGTTGTAACTGAGTACCCCGTTTGCCAGCCACTGCTCTCTGGTTTCTAATTTATATTGAGACCAGACAGTATTACAGAAAAATATCATCCTCTTCTTTTTCACAGACCCATAACTAAACATAGACTAACTATCCAAGACACAATTTAAAGGGCTGCAGCCATCATTATTGTTAACATGTCCCATAATTACAATTTTAATTTATGGTGCCTTAATGAGATCTTAGAACTGGTATATCAATAGAAGAGAGACCAGAGTGGGATTCGAACCCACAACTAGAGCATGAGCACTTTAGCAACTGACTGTTATATGCTTGGGACCTGAACCCAGTAATAACCTGTTTGGTCTAAGGTGGGACTCAAACCCACAATCCTAATCAATAATGGCTAAGATTGGACTTGAACCTACATTCCTAACTGATAACCAGGCTAGGCTAAGGTGGGAATTGAACCCACAATCCTAACCCAGTAACCAGAGTGGGACTTGAACCAAAAACCAGAGACCACACAGGTTTTGCTTAACATAGGCACGTTATCAAAGTGACTTACCCAGAAGACATCTTTACATGGAACTGTTTCTTCTCTCAAAATTAAACTGCCACAAAGGGCTAACACTGCCAGCAGGGACAGGAGAGAGCCCTGGTTGCCAAGCTTCTAGACGAACTGGTCTAAGCAGCTGCTCAGCATTGATTTCCAGAAAACTCCATCCCACAGGGGCCATGGAGCTTCGGGTAGGGGTCTTTATGAACATTGCTTCATGGTCATCAATTGATACCGCCAGAGGGTCCATTAGCCAGATGCACACAGAAGCCAATATAGAATCATCAGGATTTCAAGAAAAGAGTTTATTGTATGGTTGGCCAGCAAGGAGACTGGAAGCAAGCCTCAGATCAGTCTCCCAGAACAAAATGGGTGCTGGGTTTTTTACTGTCTGGGGAAGGCAGACATAAGGGAGTGGATAGAGATGGGGGAGGTGCGGAAAGCCAATCCATTTTGGGAAATGGAGCATGCTCTGTTGCAATTATGCTTGGTCTTAAAATGGAGGCCTGGCATGCTCTGTGATTATAGCCCATTTAAGTTGGCTTCAGAAACAGTAACTTTTCTTGTGAGGCAGCAAGCCTCCTATGAATAAACATGAAGAGGTGAGCATTTGAATTAAACTTTCTGGAAACTTCTACAAACCAGTAAAGGAGAGCCTACTCTGAAAAGTGGGTTAGTGAGTGGCAGCTTTGAGGAGCGAGCAAGTGGTGGTTTCACAATGATGTGGAACACACATTTGGCATAAACAAATCAGCTTTTTCACCTAAGGGATCAAATAGAATACCTCTTTTCCTATTTATAAAAAAGGGGGGAAAGAAATTTGAATTAACTATGGATCTCTGTGGTGGTTTCCTTTGGGAGGGAATAGTCAGATCCTGTGTTTCACAAGGACCTTGCCATCAGCATAGCTCTTGTTCTTTGGGGTTAGGTATCCTCTTGCTCTTTAAAGAGCTGGTTTGTGCTGATAAACTAAAGAAAGTTTAGGAGATGTTTCCAAGAAGGTTGGGAGGACTTTACCATATAGGCTGTAAGGTGGTAAGCTACTCAGAGCTCCAAGGGAATAGCTCCCCAAATCAACACTAATGGGAAGAAAGAAGTCTCAAGATGTGCAGAATATGGGGCCAAAAGGGCAGGCCTTCCTAAGTGCTGTAATTCTGGCCTTGCCTCCCTAGCGGTAGTAAGGAAATCTAGAACATGGGGCCTTTAGAGGTAAAAGAGAAAAATAAAAGGGAAGATGAAAATTCCAAAGTATCAAGGAAAGCTGAAAACATACCTCACAGGTAATTGAACAATAGAGTTAGTTCTATTAGGAAGGAACAATTCAAAATTCTGGGACATCCATAAAGGGTATCAGAAAACCGTTTATTGGCCTAGCTGTCTAAGTAAAGGAAAGATATAGAATGTTTAGTCTGTCCCTCATCCCACACAATGTTTCATCCCATTGCAGAGGGGAGTGATTGGCTATATAACTACTGCGTGCATTTTGTGTGAGCTGTAGTCTGGAGTTGTGCAAAGTGGTGGCCCTAATAACACATCACGAGTTGTCTAAAATTCCTGTGTCCCTCCTCCATGCCTTGGAGCTGCTGCTGACTTTCTATGGGAACAACAGGGATTCTCTGTGCATTTCAACTTCAGTTCAATTTCAATTTTAATTTTCTCCAGTTGCAAAACAGACAGACTATATCTCCTCTCTCCTTTGGTGTCCTTGGGTCAGGGAAGGCAATAGAATTTGGCAGCTAAAGGAGCTGCTGGACCCAGTGGCACAGGATAACTACATGGTATCACCAGAATTTGGCTCCTTTTCCCCACATTACCACAGCTTTTAAAACACCCACTTCCTAACTATTACTTGGCTTGGCATTCTTTTACACTGTATAATAATATAACTCCTGAACACACTTCAAAAAAAGGGTAGGAATTTTATAACAAAAAATTAATTTTTGTTTTTCATTTGATTTTGAATTTTCATTGTGAGAGTAATGTGCATCAAACATCAGAAATAAATAAGTTCTGTGACTGCCATCTAATGTTTCCTTGATTATTTAGCATATACATTTTTTATCCCAGCTTATTTTCCTTGGCCACAAATATAATTTTAAATTATGTTTGAATCAGGGCACTTAACTGCAATTAATATTTTCCAGAGATTTGATGCTTATAGATTTTTTTTTGCTTTAGTTTCATATATTCACCTCAAGACTATTTTACCATATGTATGTCAACAGACAGTGTGAAGTTATATTGGCACATTTAAACCCTTTAAGTTAAACATCTTGGGGAAATGGAAACAATTTGGACTACTCTAGAGACCCCTACCCCACCTATTTTTCACTTTACCATTGTGCTTTCTACTGTTTGTTGAACTGAAATTTGAAAATATTATATTAAAAACAAAATGGGCACTCCCACAAACGTTACTAAGTACCCAGGTACAGATTTGATGCATTTCTATAAAATACATTTTTGGTCATAGGAAAAGAAAAATTAAATTTATCTTCTCTATTCTACCTGTCCTTTCCTCTTGCTCCCTCTCCTCTTCCTGCTTGACTTGTCACTTCTGGTAAACTCTTTCTGTGCCATCATTTGAAGCACAGGTTGTCCTGTTCCAGTCTGGACCCACTTTCTTCTTTAAATTTTTGAGGCCAGAAAAGGACAAAAAGTGAGAAAAGGATAAAAAGAAAATAGGCCAAACAAGCAAAATTACCCTAGTAGTTATAATCTGTACTGGTAGAGTTACCTTTGTGTTATGGTATTTGCCTAACCTAGTATTTTTTGAGAATAATTGCTTTCTTTCTTTATTGCAAGATACAGGATTATAGGGAATATATGAAAGCCCTTTGGGCTTTATATTTTACTTAGTGTTCCTACTACTTATTTAGTAAACATTTATTGAAAAGAAAAGTAATTTGTCTTGGGTTCTAAATTAGCATGTGGACATTATATTTCTTCCTCTGGTTAATTCCATTCTAGAGATATGACAAAATATGGTGGCTCTATCTGGAAAATCTATATAGGGCTGGGAATATATGACCTTAAGCAAGTTTAAGTTATTTGATAAGTGGCAGTAATAATATTTACTTCTCAGTAATAAGTGGCAAAGATGTAATCACTCTGTCTCGCACCATCACATTTCTCAGAGTAGACAAAGTAAACCCCAGACAATGTTTTATCTCATTCAGTAGTCTGGGTGTAGACCGAGAGATTTATATGTTAAAAGCAAACACAGGGAATTCTGATATGTAACCCAGTTTGGGGGGGACTGTCCCAAGGGATATATTACTAGTTCAAAGGCGAGCAGTCTTTAGAGTTAATTTTGGGAATAAAACAATGCAAAAGTATTTTTGCTACTATGCCATTGTACTACTTAAGATTCAACAAATATTTCATCTTTAAGTTGCTTTTGAGAATAGTAGGAGGACAAATACCTTTGCACATTTAGACTTATAAAACAGAATGCAAAGCATGCAATTTTATGGTCTTCCAATCCCTTGCTTTGGAAAAATATATATTATGTCTCAGTATTTGTGTAACATATAATTCTCTAAAGGAAAAGATAGATTATTCTCTTTCCTATTATCTAGGTACTATTTAGTAAATCAGTGCTTCAGCGCATGGAATGGTATAATGACCTAAAAGAGGGTGGATGTTTTCCAAAAGTTTTTAAACTATACCTGTGATGTAGTTCACATAGTATGTGGTCCAAGAGATTCTGAATCAGATTACATTATATCATTGGATTAGAATTACTTATGTATACCCAAAGAGTATTGAATATTTAGCAACTTTCTGTTAACTTCTAGATACATGCTGTGCTTTAAAATTATGTGTATTATCATCAATGTGAAATCTAAATGCCAAACTACTATTAAAACTAAAGAGTTGGAGTCACTCTTACAGTTTCAAAGTGCTCTTGGTTTTGTAACTTGGGAGTTTCACCTATAATGCTTTTTGCAGAAATACAAAAAAGAAACACCATTTCAATTTTTCTGCCCTGAGTTGGCAAACTGTGGCCCAAGAGCCAAATCAGGCTCACTGCCTGTTTTGATAAAGTTTTATTGGAACATAGCCTCATTTATTTGTTTTTGTATTGTCTATGCCCACTTTTGTTCTATAACTGCAGAGCTGAGTAAAAGCAATGGAGACCACATGGCCCTCAAGCCTAAACTATTTACTGTCGGGCCCTTTACAGAAATTATTTGCTGACGCTTGTATCTGTGACTTGGCCAAGCTGACAAATTCTAAGCAAGAGATACTTAAATTTGTAAACTTATATCAGACTTCATTAAAAAATTATTTGATGATTTACAATAAAATACAGAATAAAATGGAAATATGAATTAGGCCCCAACTGTATATTCTTCTTAGCTCCTATAATTTAGGCTCAATGTTGACTCTGATCTTCCAAGTACCCAAAGCAAACGGGAAAGAATAGAACTTATACTCTCAGGAAGAAGAGACCATTACAGTTCCTCCCTCAGTTTCCCTAACACCTAGGTAGTATATTTAAAACAACTTTTTCAAAGGGAGTATTAAATAGACTCCGCTAAGTTATGTAATGTGTCAAAGGCCAGAGCAACTTTGTATTGCAAATGAAGTGGATGTCATATATTGGTTCATAGAGCAGATCTTTCAGGAAGAGTTGAGAGTATAACACTTTAACAGGATATAGTGCAATTATTTCTGTGAAGGGCTAGAGTAATACAATACTGTGATGAATACTATTTACTGGTATTTGTATTGATATTAATCTTAATATATTGTGTTCTGGAAAATGGTATTTTAAATAATGTTGCTTCACAACTCTAAGCACACTCTAATTTACCCAAATGTGTTCTTGGGAAGTACTATTAAAAAATATAGGTAATAGAGGCTGGACATTACAGATCACTACTTAAGGTTATGGAAAATATATTAAAGAAGAAAAAGACTATTTTCTTCCCTCTTGATAATATAATAAATTTATATTCTTTTATGGGGCAATTTCTTAACCTTTCAAAACTTCAGTTTCCTCAACTGTGAATTGATTGTTTGGGGGTTGTTCCGAGAATGGCACAGAGTAAGTACTTTATAAATGGGAGATAACGTTGTTACTGCGGTTACAGAAAGGAGATTGTGAAGTTTCATTTGGGGGATGGAATGTGCACTTAAAATGGGTACTAGACGCAGTAGGATAAGGGCAGTGCTGAGACGTTCTATTTGGAGTTAAATGAGCTTGATAGGTGTTTTCAAGTCAGTCCTTTCAACTTATTTGTTCTCATTAAAAGGTTGCAAAATCTGCTGAAATTCCTACACACAGTGCCCTGGATCATTCCATTAGAAAGAACCTCACATCAAAAAAAGTCTGTCAGCGACCACGCCAGCTCCGTTCATCACGTAAAGTCATGCCCTGCACATAGTGGCCCACAATAAATATGTATTGAATGCCTGAATAAATGAAGAGAAAATAGTGCACCGATTTGGGGGCCTTTTAAATAGTGAATTACCTCAGTGAACTCACATTAAAACATGATGTATACACCTTTTATTTCTAAATAATTTTTGAGAAACCCTGATGCTCTCTACTCAAGCTCAAATCTGCTCTTATACCAAAAACAATACAACCACAAATACCAGTCCATACTTGTCTGATGGGACAATTCATCATACATCAAATGATTCTAGACTGCTGGGATTATTTCAGTGCTCATGTCCATTTGTCAGAATTTTTCTTTTCTTCCTTGCTTTTAAGACATTTTGCCAGGGTTCCTCAGCCTGTTGGTTTGGGGTGGGGGTGGGGGTGGATGAGTTTAGTTCTAAACATATTTAATCACAAGTGCAGAGAGCTTTTCATATGTATGTAGATAGCAGGAATTGGATCAAGCAGAGGGGCCAGAGCAGTAGGTAGGGATTTGTGGGTTATCTGCTTAGAGGTGATAACTGATTTATTGAAGGTTTAATATTCCATATGCCTTATGTGTTATCTAAAACTGCACTCCATTAAAGGGCATGTAAAAGTAGACATGTATAGCTTTGTCTGTTTGTGAACATAGAGGAATATAAGGGAAACCAAAGAGTCCCAAACCCCATCACATTGTTTAGATCCCATTTGTGTCCTCAACATTATGCTCTCTAGTTCTTTTCTTAGCAGTAGGTGGAACTATTTCCTTGCTTTGGGAAAATATAGATTATGACCCAGTATTTTTATAACATGAACTTCTTTAAAGAAAGAGATAGGAGCACCATCAAATTATTCTCTTTCATATCATTAAGGTAGTGGTTAGTAAATCACTGTTTCAGTGCATAGAATGGTATTATGGCCAAAAAGAGAAAAAGTGTTTTCAAAAATGTTTTTAACCTACTCCCAGGGCAGAGTCTAAGTCAAGAAGAGTTCCAGAGACTTTGACTCAGAGTATACTTTATCATTGCATCAGAATTATTTAAGGGCCGGCCGTATAGCCCAGTGGATAGGGCGCTGGTATACCACATGAGAGGCCCTGGGTTCGGTTCCCGGGGACCTCTTCTAGCGGGCAGACCACCTTGAGAAGGGCAAGCTGCCATGGGCGGGCAGAGCCGCTGTGGGCAGGGCAAAAAGCTGCCACGGACGGAGCAAAGCCGCCATGGGCAGGGCAGGTCGCCTGCGAACGGAGCACAGCCAGCCACCCGCGAACTGAAGCGAAGCCGGCCATGAATGGAAGCAGAAGCCTCCCACAAGCGGGGAAAGCTGCACCTGTGCGGTGACCGGTCTCGGCGCGTCCCCGCAACGGGGGGAGAAAAAGCGGACAGAGAGGAACACAAGAATGGACACACAGCAAGAGCAAGCAGAAAGGGGGGGTGGGGAATGTAATAAATTAAAAAAAAAAAGAATTATTTAAATATATTTGAAGAGGGACATATTTCTGTAGTTGCAGCAGAAGCCAGACTGCAGCAAGAATGAGAAAAAAGATTGTTCCAGTTGAAAAGATTTCTGGGAGGCCTGCAAGTATTTGGACCAGTGTTTTTGTATTTCCGCTGTTTAACAGGATGTTTGAATACCAGATTTATTTGTAGTAACTCTAAAAGACATAACTAGGACCAATTCTTGGATGAACATTCTATCAATCAGTTATCCAGGAATGGAATGGCCCAGTTCAGAAAGTAGAAAGTTTTGTTGGAACAGAAGCAAGTCAGGTGTGCTGCTGAGACGGTGTTTAGTAGGAGATTGAGTAAAATGACCAGCAATGTCTTTTTGAACTCTTTAGTTCCATGATTCCATTTAATACTCACACACGCAGAATAAGAGAAAGGCAAGACAAAAAATTAAGCTGTCCTGATCGTAGGGCTTTCTTTAGTCTCGCTTTAGTCTGGTGTCCTATGGGCAGAAAAGCGACGCATGGGAAGAAACCTTGGTCTGTATCAGGAAAGCTGGGAGGCAAACTCAGAGGCGGTCCCATTTGGCTGGGATTGCAAGTTTATAGCAGATGTTTCTACTAATAATTTAAACTTGAGAGCCTAACGAACTTCTCCTTTTTTCATGCCTTTCCCCTCTCCAGCTCCACACCAGCACCCCTGCTGTTTTCCTGAGTTTAATATGCTATCTGGCTATTTAGCAGGAAGACAGCAGAGTAAAGGTCGCATTTAAAAGGCAAAATGTGTTTCGCCTTGTCGGTGTTCCACCTGGAACACATCTGATATATGTTTTTTATTATGCAACTAACAGGTTTGGATGGTATCAGAAGTGCTTTTTTTGCCTTTAATCAAACTGGAAAAAAAAAAGATACTGTATGAAAGAAACTTACAAGACTGCAGCATTTTATTTTATTTTATTATGACACATGCAGTAATTGTGTGCTTGGGTTTGTTGTTATTTTCTTCAATGCTCATGGAATTACTGACATATTTATGACCAAACAGACTGTGCTTTTTAATTGGCAAACTAGGACTCAAGGAATGTTTATTTAACCTCAGCTCAGTTCCGTTGTTTATACCACAAGAGCTGGAGTTCAATTTTCTTTAATTTTTGAAGAAACCGTTTTTATTTATGAAAGTTGAGCTTTGAGTGACCTCCCCATTCCAATGTTTCCTTTACCCTCCACTGTGCAAAGAGAACAAAAAGCCAGTGTCTCATTTTTACTCCAAAGAAACCAAACTGCTTCCTTAAGTAGCTAAGTTCTTACAATTGAAAATGGCAACCAGATGTTTACCAAAATCCCTAGCATTTCTCTTTAAAGACTAGCTTCTTTTCTAATTGTTTGATCTTTTAAAATTTCACAGAAACCAGATTGGGTGTTTTGAGTTTTCCAAAGCCGGGAAATGTTTAATATAACTTTGAAGACACTTTCTCTGAACTGCTTTGTTAAATGTACTTCCTGTTTTATTTTTTTTTTAAAAGGAAACAGTGTTGAAATTTTAATAACTTATTTCAGTTCTATGTTTTTTCTTATTTCTTTAGAATTGCAAAGACTGCTTTTTAGAAATTAAGCATTCTTGCTTAGTTTTGCCACAGACTAAACTGTGCTTTGAATGGCAGATTTAAATTTGTGAAAACAAATATTATCTGTATTGTATTTAGAATGAGGGAAGACTCCAGGAAAGAAAAATAAAACTCCATCACATGGGCCTTTCAAGCAACAGAATGGGTAGATGAACTAAAAGGGAGTTTGGGGAATCCAGATATAGGGGTTACTATGCTAGTGCAACATCAGATTTAGCTGCTTGAAATAGTTTTGACATTTTCTTCAATTTTAGGATATTTGGGAACATCTAACTATATTTCCAAGACTGCCTCTTAATTTTTGTACTATTTTTTCTTTCCACTCTCAGAATTAAAAATATTATAGTAATTTCCCAAATCCCTCCATTTTACACTTGACTTTCCCCAATTTAATTAATAATATTTCCTCCTGGATATCCTCTATGATTGTCTTTCTTTATCTTAGCTTAAAGTTACTTGCACTTAACAATGTCTGTTTGCTGATGCCTAAACTTCTGTTTGGGAAACACAGACTTAAGGAAAACAGATATATATTTTTTCTTAGTGATCCCCCTCTAGCCCTCCTCTACCTCCTAAAATTGTCCTTTCAAAATTTACCAAGGAACTCCTCTTTGTTACTAAATCCGGTCACTGTTCCTGAGTTTTCTATTTCCTTTATCTCATCTAGCAGTGTTGCCCAAACTTACTAGGAAAGGTGGTATAATCTACAAATGATTCTGTAGCACTGAGTAGGTGATTTAAACCAGGGTTGGGAAGTTTTCTTATAAACCCTTTCCTCTTATAAACCCGCCTTTTGGTTCTTCCACCTTTCTGTCCCTTCCTCCTTTGTGTTCTTCCTCCAAAAATGGGCATTCTCCAAAATTTTATCTGCAGTCATTTTTCTCATTTCTCCATTAAGAAATCTACTCTGCAGATTATATAATCTCCTCAGGGGAAATAACCCTTAAAAAGTGTCTAACCTAATCTGTCTACCCATATTCGAATTGCCCAAGGAACATAAAAATAAAAAGGCTATTGCCTAGACTTTACCCCCAGAATAATAAATTATCTTGGTATCACTGATTGTTAGTTAGTTAGTTAGTTTTTTTTTTTTTAAAACCTTCCCTGATATTAATGACTGGCTAGAATGGAGAACTACTGCAATCTGCCTATTCACCTTTCAAAGCTTTTCTACCTTGCATTGTCTTCGAGGTTTTTCCTCTGAGAATTCCTTTCTGTCATTTCTTAAGGCCCAAGTCAATATTTGACATCACCTATAAAACTGCCTCAAACTGGAAATAGTAAGCAAATTATCTGAGACTTCATCACACAATATTCCCACATCTCTGATACCTAGAATATACTTTGTGTTCTATTTTTTGTGTGTGTTTGCATGTTTTCTGTATTCATCTCATCTCCCCTTCTATATTATAAACTTTTCGTAAAGCTGGGAATGTTTCATTCGTCTATTTATACCCTACTCTGCCAAGGACAGGTACATGGTAGATACACAATTTAAGGGACAAACAATTAAAAAAATAAACCAAGTGCAGTAGTAATAAAATAACACAACCTTTCCTTCATACATTCAAGCACCATTTGCTACTTCAAAGACTAGGAAAAATATAATCATTATAACTGTACTGTAGAGCAATATGGAATGCAATCAGGCCTGGGTCTGAATAAACAATTGAAGAACAGAAAACCTCCCATACCTCCTACCCCTAGTGAAGGTGCTCTTTGACTTTGTTCCAAAGCCAGCCAAGCTAGTGACATCTCTGTTTCCAAAGAAAGGTGAATTCCACCAGCAAACTAATAATAACCTCTAGTTTCAGCTCTTTCTCTAAGGAAAAATATCAAAGTCATAACTGGGTATTGTCATTTAATATCACGCAACAAAGTATTTTACTCAGAGTGGTGAACCCTTGGAATTTAAAAAATTTTATTTAGCATTCCACCTCGTTATCAGAATAACCAAACAAGACATTGAGTGTGGAGGGAGCCTTGTTTCTTTAATGTCTAGTTAAAGACATAGTTCGTAGAAGGCAAAGGGGACCCTTGCCTGAATATTTGCTTAAAAGAACATAGTCTTGGCAAAGCTCCACTATGGTACCTAATGCGTTACTAGTACGATGATTCTCAAACTTGAGCATGCATCAGAATTGTCTGGAAGGCTTGTTAAATCACAGATTGCTAGGCCCTACTCCCAGTAGATCTGATTGAGTAAGGATGTGGAGAGGGTTAAGAATTTGGATTTCTAAAAAATGTCCGGGTGATACTAATGGGCTTGTCCTCCGGCCACACATTGGGAATCACTGTGCTACTGTACTTCAATATTAAGGGTTTTCAGTATTTCTTCCAGAGTAAAAAGAAGTTCTTCCTAGTTGGTATTTAAGTAATTAATGCCCCCCAAACCCCCCAAACCACCACCAGGACCCTGACTCAACTTTCTACATTGGTGAGAAGCCCACCACTAAATTTACATAGATGCTAAAACCCATCAATTCTGAGTTGACTTGGAAAACCTTGCTACAGGTTAGCTTAATTCTTTCCAGTCAAGACCAGTGACATCATTTGAAGATGAAAGAACAAGTATCTGAACTTGAACTTTCTTTCTTTTTTTTTTTTTTAAAGATTTATTTATTTTATTACATATCTCCCCTTCCCCCCCCCGTTGCGGCGACGCACCGAGACTTGGTCACTGCGCAGGCGCGGCTTTCCCCGCTTGTGGGCAGTCTCTGCTTCCAACACGGCCGGCTTTTTCAGTTCGCCGGTGGCTGGCTGCGCTCGATTTGCAGGCGACCTGCCCTGCCCGTGGCGGCTTTTGCCTGTCCGTGGCAGCTTTTTGCCCTGCCCACGGCGGCTCCGGCCCGCCCATGGCGGCTTGCCATTCTCAAGGCGGTCTGCCCGCTAGGAGAGGTCCCCGGGA
>PVKH010027511.1:0-13002 GCA_004027955.1 Chaetophractus vellerosus | reverse complement strand
GAAAGAGCCAAGAATGCCAGTATTTCTCAATGAACCCTTATAAAATCTCCCTTTTCCCAAGAACCGCACCTACACGTGTAGGAATCTTCCTGGACTATGACGGTAGGACCATTTCTTTCTTCAACATAAATGATCAGTCACTCATTTACACCATGACACATCAGTTTGAAGGCTTATTGAGGCCCTACATCCAATATAGCCCAGGATATGGGGGAAATCAGACTTCAATCGTCCTCTGTCCAGTGTCCTGGGGATCAGGGAGAGAAGCCCATTTGCAAAGGACCCCCATATCCCCAGACATAGACAACAGAGAACCCTCCTCACAAACAACCACACCCTTCCTTTCCAAGAGTGATGCTCAGAAAAGATCACAACTCCCATTTCCCTTTAGGCTACCTAAGTTTCTCTCCTGGTTCCAGAGCCCCACAGCAGCCAACAGGGATGACTTCCAAATGAGGAGAGAGTCATGCTGCCCTGAGGTTGGGAGGGAAGAAGGCTGAAGGTGGATTTAGTTTACACTAAATCTATATAGCTAATTAACCATGGACAAGTCACAACCTCTCAGGCTCTTCACCTGGAAATAGGGACACTCATCCCTTCAGGGGATGCAGTGAAGACTAAAGAGACAATTAATACCAATTATACCCACATCTTGTAGGTGGCATAACATTTGCTAATGATTTTTTCTTTATATTAAACTTTGACCCCAGCATAATCTTTATTCATTTAATTCACATTAATTCATTTTCTGTATTTCAAATTACTTTTGGAGTCCTCAGTGAGCACCTGCTCTGTGTCAGGCCCAAAGACTTGAAGATGAGGGAACACTTTTCCCAACTCATTGTACAAGGCCAGTGTTACCCTGATACCAATGCCAGACTTAGATATTTCAAGTAAAGGAAACCACAGACCAATATCCTCATGAACATGGATGCAAAAACTAAATAAAATTTTAATAAATTGAAATCAACAATATATTCAAGGAATAATACATCACTATCAAGTCAAGTGTGGTTTATACCTGGAATGCAGGTTCAATTTCATATTCAGGCAACAATGAATTTAATACACCACATTAATGAATTAAAAAGGAAAAATATATAATCATCTCAATAGATGAATAAAATATATTTGATAATGCCAATATCTATTACTGATTAAAAAAAACTGTCAGCAAGATAAGTCAGACACAAAAGGACAAATATTGTGTGATCTCAGTAATATGAACTAAATATGAAGAATAAGTCCTTGGAGGTAAAACCTAGAGTATAAGTTTTTAGGAGATAAGAGGAGGGCTGAGAAGGGGTACTGATGCTTAATGTATGTAGAAGTTTTAAATAACTTGACTGTAAAAGTGTGGGAATGGATAGAGTATATATAACACTTTATAGTGAGTAGAACTAACACAACTGGTTTAAAAATGGGATTGTGGATGACAGGGTAGTCTAGGGATGTAAATGTAAATTGAAAGAAAGCTAGAGAATAATCTAGGGACTGAATAACATACTGAACCCAGAGGTGGATCAGAATTGTGGTTAATCGTAAAATACAAGAATGTCATTCTATGAACTAGAACATATGTACATCACTATTGCAAAGTGGTAAGAATGTGAAGCATGAGAAAAATGCAATTAATGTAACTTATTGTCTATAGTTAATAGCAATACTGTAATATTGTTGCATCAATGCCAAAGATGTACTGTATTAATAATAAAGGGATATGGAAAAAATATACCATGTGTATGCTATAGACCAGGGGTTCTTAACCAAGGGTTCACTGACCCCCAATGTGTCCAAGGAAATATTTCAGGGTGTCCATAAGCTTGAATTGAAAATTCAAAAACCATTCTTGTGGGGATGTGTTGGTGTGGTTGTGATATACTAATTAAATAATACACTGTATAGTGTGGACTAAATAATGAGTCTGTGGTTTTCACATGACTGGCAAAGGGGTCCAGGGAACAAAACCAATGAAGAATCCCTGGTATAGACCATAATTAATCAAAAAAGTCTGATGATGTTATCTCATAATCTGTAACAAATGTTCCACAACAATGTAATGTGTTGGTAGAGGGGTGTTGTATGGGAATTCTACATATGTGCATGATTATTTTGTAAATTCACAACTTCCCTAATAAAAAATATTTTTAAAAAACTGTCAGCAAGAAATATATACAGATGGCAAATAAGCACATGGAAAGATAGTGAAGATCACTAGATATTAAGGAAATACAAATTAAACCACAATGAGATAGCATTACACACCTTTTACAATGGGTAAAATTAAAAAGACTGACCATACAACATGAAAGAGGATGTGGAGGCACTGGAACTCTCATATAGTCCTGGTCAGAATGTAAAGTAAGGGACCTATCTTGTACAACAGTTTGACATTTTCTTTAGAAGACAATCGCCTACCATAAGGTACAGCCATTCCAGTCTAAGTATTTATAAAAGAGAAAAAGAAATGCATGTATGTAGAAAGACTTGTACCTAAATGTTCATAGCTGCTTTGTTTGTAATAGTCACAAACTGGAATAATCTAAATGCCCATCAACAGATGAATGGATAAACAAACTGTGATAAATCCATGCAATGGTATATTATTCAACAAGAAAAAAGAATTATTTATTGTTATACACAACAACACGGATGAATCTCAAAAAAATTATTCCAATGAAAAAAAGCCAGACCAAAAAAGAAAAAAAAATACATTTTGTGTGTCTTAATTTCTTACCTGAGATCACAAATACCACAAGATGGATTGTCTTTAATAATGCAAATTTATTAACTGATGGTTTTGAGGTTAGAGGAAGTCCAAAATTGAGGTGTCAGCAAAGCAAGATTTTCTTCTCAAAGATTTTGAAGTCGTGGTGCTGGCTGCCTGTAAATCCTTCAGTCTTGGCTTTTCTGTCATGTGGTAATCCACATGGTGATGTATGTTTTGTCTTCTGGATTCCATTGACTTCCAGCTTCTCCTATGGTCTGCTTTTCCTTGACCAATTTCCTTTGTAAAGATTTCCACCACACTGGGTTAAGACCCACCTTCACTTGGTTTGGACACAACTTAACTAAGAATAATGTCTCCAAATGTTCCATTTACAATGGGTTCACACCCACAGGAATGGATGAAGATTAAAAATGTTTATTTTCTGGGATGCATAACTCAATTTGTCAGACTGTGTGATTCAGTACATATAAAACTTCAGAAAATGCAAATTATCTACAGTGTCGGGAAGTAGGTCAGTTGGGTAGGAAGGATGATAAAGGGGCATGAAGATACTTTTGGGGGTGATGGGTATGTTCACACCCTTGATTATGGTGGTAGATTCTTGCATGTATATGTAAATGAAAACAGTAAGCTAAACACCTTAAATATATACAGTTTATTGTGTATCAGTTATGTGTCAATAAAGATGTTTCTTAAATAAATAAGAACAAAAGAGGAATATGGTTGGTCTTAGTGGTAGTATTTCCTGAACCTCATCTTTGTATGACACTCCCACATTTTTTTTCACCACAGCCTTGTGTCCAATACAGTATAATTTAATTCATGGTTTTAACTCCATCTGTGGGCACCTGGATTTCTAGTGTGGACACGGTCAGAAGGGAGAGGGGGTTGTGCTCCTTAATACAGCATCTCTAAAGGGCCCTGTGAGGCAGGGAATGTCCACACATTTAGCTATTACTCTTCACCCCTTCTTGTCTCAACCCCAGGGAGTGACAGGGCAACTGGGATTGCAAATCCACAAGCCCCTACATTGTCCACCCCACCCAATGTTTTGAGAATGTGACTAAAAGCAGCTATGGATAGGAACAAATTATTAATACATACAACTTTAGATAGATATTAAGGGCATTATATCGAGTAATAAAAGCCAAACTCAAAGGTTACATTCTATATGATTCCATATATGTAACAACTTGGAGTGACAAAATAATAGAGATTGAGAACATATAAGTGCTTTTCAGGGAATAAAGAAGGGGAGGAGAATGTGACTTTAGATGTGCAGCATGATAGGGTTCTTTTTGGTGACAGAACAATATCTTTATTATAGTGGTAGTCATGAGAATCTATATATGTAATAAAATTGCATAGAACTAGAACAAAGAGAAATGAATGTGTGTAAAAAGTGGTAATATATGAATTAGGTCTGTGGTATGGTTAACAGTATTGTATCAGTGTCAATTTCCTGGATTTGTTATTATATTATAGTTAAGTAAGATGTTGCCATTGGAGCAAGCTGTGTGAAGTGTACACAGGACTCTGCATTTTTTACCACTTTTTATGAATGTATAATTTTAAATTGTTCAAGGACCTAAGTACATAGGTTAAACTATAAAACTCTTAGAAGATAACACAGGGGCATATCTTCATGACACAGGAATTGACAATAGATTCTTAAAAATGACACCAAGAGCATGAGCAGTAAAAGAAATAATAGATAAATTTGACCAAGCAAAATTTAAATCTTTTGTACATGAGAACATTTTTAAGAAAATTAAATATATATACAGAGAATTGAATATATATATATAAATATATAATTAAATATATGGAATGGAGAAAATAGTTGCAAACCATTTATTAGATAAGGACTGTGACAGTTTGAAGTTGTTTTATGAATCCCAACAGAGAGAGACACAGAGAAAGGATGCTGCCATTTTTACCTGGACATGTGTCAGAGATAACTCAAGGATTGCTAAGAGCTGAATCTGGAGGCCAAATCCCCCAAAAGGCTGAGCCCATGGAGTAGTTTAAGGCTTAAGAGATAAGCTACATGAGTGATAGCCCAAAGCTGAACCTGGGAAGAAAGCAGAGCAGCTGAGACTGAGAGAGGAGGCTGGAAAGAGACAAGCCTTATGCCTGGTTACCCACAGGCAGGCTCTGGGAGATGGTGAGCCCAGAGGGGAAGGCAGGAACCTTGGCAGAGATAAACCACCACCTTCCTTCACCACATGTCAGGACCCCAGGATCACCAGTAGCTTTGTTGAGAAAGCATCTCTGCTGATACCTTGATTTGGACATTTCAAGGCCTTGGAACTGTAAGGTTTTACCCTAAATAAAATTCACATTATAAAAGCCAACCCATTTCTGGTACTTTGCATCAACAGCCCTGTGGCAAACTAAGACAGAAATTGGTACCAGAAGTGGGGTGCTGCTGCTTGCAATTACCAAAAATGTTGGATTGGTTTTATAAATGGGTAAGGGGGTATTTTTTAAAGGAATTTTGATAGAAAAGGCCTAGACTGATTTGAAGAGACTGTTGATAAAAATACAGATGCTAAAGCAGTTCTGATAAGGTCTTAGATGGAAATCATGAATGTGTTATTAGAAGCTGGAAGAAAGTTGATCTTTGTTTTAAATTGGCAGAGAACTGGAAAATTGAGTCCTGATGTTGGAAGAAAAGCAGAACATGAGAGTGAACAAATGAATTCAACACAGTGACAGTGTTTTAGTTTTCCATAAGCTGCTGAAACAATATACCAAAAATGGGTTGGTTTTTACAATGGGGGTTTATTGGCTGGCAAGATTACAGTTCCAAGGCTGAGAAAATTGTACAAGTCAAGGCAACATTAGATGACACTCTCTTCCCAAAGACCAGCTGGTGGAGATCCTGGACTCCTCTGTCACATGGAAAGGTATATAGTGGCATCTGATGTTCTCTGCCTTCTCCTCCAGGCTTCATTTTTTCCTGCTATTGGCTGTTCCATCTGTGGCTTTCTTGCTCAACTTCTGTGGTATCTTCTCTGAGCTCCTGTTCCATTGATTTCAGCTTCTCACTTCCAGGGCTATCTCTCAGCTTCTAAGGGTTTCTTTCTGTGTCTCTCTCCTGTTTATAGAGGACCTTAATAAGAACACTAACACTCATTCCTCCCCCCCAAAAAAGACACACCCTAGGTCATGCCTTACTGAAATAATGTAATCAAAAGGCCTTTAAATGAAGTGACTTAATTAAAAGGTCAAACCTACAATAGCTTCACACCTATGGGAATAGATTAAATCTAACGGCATTATTTTCTGGGGTCCACCCAATTTCAAACTATCACAGGCAGGATGAAAGTTAAAACACAAAATTCAGTGGTGTTTCTATATACTAGTAATGAACAATCAGAAGCAGAAATCAGAAAAAATCCATTTACAATAGCAATTAAAAGAACCAAATACATAGGAATTAAAGATGTAAAGGACTTATAAACTAGAAAAATTGTTTAAAATTTTTCAAATGTGTAAATAAATGGAAGGACATTCCATATTCATGGAAAGACTAAATTCTGTTAAGATGTCAATTCTACCCAAAGAGATTTACAGAAGAATTGTCCTGCATGACATTGCAATGATGGATACAGGCCAATATACCTTTTGTCATTACATAAAAAAATGTGTGGGGCCCAAGTTCAAACTATAATATAAACTATGGTCCACGGTTAGTAGCAATGCTTCAATATGTGTTCATTAATTGTAACAAAGTACCACACTAATGAAAGATGTGGTTTAGTAGGAAAATGTGGAAGGAGGAAGTTGGGGTATATGGGAATCCCCTATATTTTTGATATAACCTTTATGTAACCTAAAGCTTCTATAAAATAAAAAAAAATAAGTACAGAAAAGAAAGAAAAGTGATAACACTGGAAGTGAAATATGAATTACATGTAAATGGAATTAGAAGTGATAACTGACCATGGGTATGTTGTTACCACTATTCAAGAACATTAGGTTTGTAGGCTGGGGAACAGAGTGAAGTTAATGTAAACTCATAAAAAAGAGAAAAAAAATTCTGATAGCCTTCTCTACAGAAAAGGAAAAGCCAATTATCCAATTTATATGAAAACAAAGGGCCCCAAATAGTCAAAACCATCCTGAGAAAAGAAGAACGAAGTTAGAGGATCACATTTCCCAATTTTAAAACATATTACAAAGTTCTAGTTATCAAAATGATGTGAAACTGGGACAAGAACTGATATATAGAATGCTGAAATACAATTGAGAGTTCATAAGTAAACCCTCACATCTATGGCCAATTGATTTTTTTTCTGTTTTTCTTTATTTTGTATTTTTATTTTTGGCTAATTAATTTTTGACAAGGGTGCTTAGTCCACTTAATGGGGAAAGAATAGTCTCTTCAAGAAATGGTGTTGGAAGCTGGATATTCACATGCAAAAGAATGAAGGTAGATCCATAATTCACACCACATACAAAAATCAACTCAAAATGGATCAAAGACTGAAATATAAAAACTAGGACTATGAAACCCCTAGAAGAAAACATTGGGATTGATTTTCAGGTCCTTGTGTTAGACAATGATTTCTTGGTCTTTACACCAAAAGAATGAGCAACACAAGAAAAAACAGTAAATGGGAATACATCAAAATTTAAAACTTTTTGTATCAAAAGACTTCATCATGAACATGAAAATACAACCTACAGAATGGGTGAAAATATTTGGAGTCCACAAATATGATAAGGGCTTAATATCCAGAGCATATAAAAAATCTTACCACTCAACAACAACAAAAAAGACAAGCAACTCACTTTAAAAATGGGCAAAAGACTTGGACAGGCATTTCTCCAAAAAAAAAAAAGATATACAAAAGGCCAGTGGAAACCTGTGGGAAGATGCAGGATTAGAGACAGAGGGATCACTTCTTTCCTGGAAAAAAATAGCTAGAGGATAGGCAGAGACTGTCTAGAGGGCTACTCTGGGGCTCAGGACATCACTGGAAGGTGAAACTCAGAAGAAGGGGAGAAGGAAAGGAGTCTTGACTTGCTGAAAAAATCCTGTGAGTAAAGCTGCAGCAGCTTCTGCTGGTGCCCATCTGCCTACCCTTGGATCAAACAGTACTTTGTGGACCAGAGCAGCTGTGAACTGAGGGGATTGCAGGGGTCCTTTTCCCCAAGAGAGGAAAGAGGGAGGGGCACAGCCTATAGTAAATTCCAATTTTGGTCAGTGTATTTGGTCTGCTGCTTTGGAGGGGTCACAGGCTTCCAGACTGGGTGGAGCCACAACATTGTTTGTCCTGAGAGCCAGTGAAAGCTAAAGATAATTTGCCTTCTCAAACACCCTTCATATTGCCCTGGGATCTTGTTGAAGAGGCAGAGGGAGGGAGGGTGCTGCCACCCAAGGAAGAATACCTTCTAAGAAAGTTTATGAGGCTTTGCCTACTCTGAGGACATTGCTTATACTGCATGCCCATGTGTGGAGTTACACTGAATGCATTCTCGACTAGTATCTGGGGTCTAAACTGAAAAGTCTGCCAAAGAGTACCAGGCCATATGGGAATCCCCTATATTTTTATCTAACATTTATGTAATCTAAATACCTTTAAAAAATAAGGAATATATTTTAAAAAAAGAGAGAAGGGGAAAATAATAATAAATAAAAGAGGCAACCTTTACTATCACCCTCTCCAAGCCCCAAAGAAACTGGCCTGTACCCCATTACTGAGTCATTAGTCCTGCTTTGAGCAGTTAAATAGTGGGCAATCCTAAATATCTAGAACAAGTTGAACCAAGAGTCAAAGAACACTGGAAGCACACAGCTACTTACAGTAATTCCCTAGGCAAGAGAGAGGAACTGAACATCAGAGTAAGCTCAGCATTGCAGTCAGATACCTAAACACGTGCAAAAAGTTACAAGTCATACTAAGAAATAGAAAGATATGACTCAGGCAAAGGAACAAATCAAAGCTCCAGATGAGACACAAGTCTTGAAAAAGCTAATTAAAAAGTTCATACAAATCTCCTAAATCAAATCATGGAGTTGAAGGGCAACAAAACTAAAGAAATAAAAGACATTAAGCAGAGGTGAAAAATAGCTAAGGGACAGGCAAAAACAGCTTGGAAACATTTTCTAGGGTTTAGGACACCAGGGGAAGGCTGGATACTGTCCAGAACAGAGAGGGAAAAAGGAAAAATATCACAATGATGGAACTGTAAGTTAAAAGCCACAGCTGCAAATGCTGGCATCCTACCCCACCTTATAGACATTTTTGAATTCTCAGGCCTAAGGGCCAGTGGCTACAGACAAAGGGGACCCCAGGGATTCACCTCCCCAGGAAAGGGGATAGAGAGGGACACAGCCTAAGCTTGACTCAGCTTTTGACCCACAAATTTGGTGTGCTGTGTACCATGAGCCCTTCCAGGCTGGGAGAGGCCAAGCCATTATTTTCCTTGGGAGCCAGCAAAGGAATAAAGAGATCCACACTTCTCAATTTCACTCTCTACTGCCCGTGACTGGTTCTTGAGGATGCAGAAGGGAATGGAATTATTTCTTATCAGGGAAAAGGGAGGGGGCTACCAGCAAAGGTTGGTTAACTGTCTCTGAGAAAGTTTGAATTGCAAGGCTCCTAGCTTCCAGACAGGATCCTCTATCATTTTGATCCAGTCCTTGTTGCTGCAAACACACCGGGACCACACATTGAACTGAGAAGGCTGCCAAAGAGCACTACCTGCTGGTGGAACAAGGAAGTGAACATGAGGAAATTCAAAGTAAGTAAGAGAGGCTTTGTCCAGCCTTTATAGCCTCCCTTCCCAAGGTCCTAGGAAGTGGTCTGTAACCCATTACTGGTTCCAGAGACCAGATTGGAGCACTAACAGGGAAAATCCTAAAGACCCAAAGAGGTTGAACCAAGAATCAAAGAACAACAGTAACACACAGCCTCCTGCTACTAAATACCTACAAAGAGAGAGAAATTGAGCATGTGAGTAAACTACCATCTTAATCAGCAAAAAAACAAAAACAAAAACAAAAACAAAAACAAAAAAAAACAAAGAAAACAAGCCATATTAAGAAAATGGAAGAAATGGCCTAGGAAAAGGATTATATCAACACCCCAGA
This sequence comes from Chaetophractus vellerosus, assembly GCA_004027955.1. Taxonomy (NCBI): domain Eukaryota; kingdom Metazoa; phylum Chordata; class Mammalia; order Cingulata; family Chlamyphoridae; genus Chaetophractus; species Chaetophractus vellerosus. The sequence goes on along the minus strand of PVKH010027511.1, from coordinate 3,163 downwards.
AGAGATGCAGGATTTGAGACTACTAATCAATGAGATGCACAAATTTCCAAATTCAAATTGAGTTGAAAGAAAATGCCACTAAAGAGATAAAGGACATCAGTAAGACACTGAGCAGCACAAAGAAGAGTTTTAAAACCTGAATAAAAAAGTAACAGAGTTCATTAGAATAAAAGACATGATAGGTGAGATAAAAAACATATTAGAAGAATAATGGTAAAAAGACAAAAATAAAAAATAAAAAGAACACATTAGAGGCATACAACAGAAGACTCAAAATGACAGAAGAAAGAATAAGTGACACAAAAGACAGAGGAGCTAAAATTGAAAAGAGAAATGAACAGAGAGAGAAAAGAATGGAAAAAATTGAGCAAGGTATCAGGAAGCTGAATGATATCACAAAATGTAACAACATATATATCATGGGAGTTGCAGAAGAAGAGAAGGGAAAAAGGGCAGAAAGTGTAATAGCTGAAATTTTCCCAACTCTCATGAAAGAAATGAACTTACATGTCCAAGAAGCACAGCATACTCCAATCTGAACAAATGTGAATAAACACCTACTCTAAGACACATACAATTCAGAATCTCAAATGTCATTGATAAAGAGAAAATTTTGAGAGCAGCAAGTGAGAAGCAAACTATTACATACAAGGGATGCCCAGTCAGACTTGGAGTGGATTTCTCATAAGAAACCATGAGAGAAAAATATAAAAAACAAACAAACAGAAAAGAAACCATGGAGGTGACAAGACAGTGGTATAATACAATTAGGATACTGAAAGAGAAAAACTGCCAGCTGAGAATTCTTTATCCAGAAAAACTGTTCTTCAAATTAGAAGGTGAGTTTAAAATATTTACAAACAAACAGAAACTAGGAGAGTTCATAAAAAAGAATCTACCTTTGCAGGAATTATTAAAGTGATCCTTAGAGCCTGAAAGAAAAAGACAGGAGACAGAGAAACTGGAGGATAGTGTAGAAGAAAGAATGGCAGAACAGATCAACAAAGGAGTAAAAACAGATGAAAATAAGATATGATATGTGAAAACCAAAGAATAAAATGATGGGAGAAAACAATGCATTTATGGCAATATCATTGAATGTAAAAGGATTAAACTCCCTAATCAAAAGATATAGGCTGACAGAATGGATTAAAAAACCACATGCTGCCTACAAGAGACTCATCTTTGGCCCAAGGATACAAGCTAGGTGAAAGTGAAAGTTTGAAAAAAGATACACCATGTAAATATTAAACAACAACAACAAAAGAACAGGGGTAGCTATATTTATATCAAACAAAACAGACTTTAAATGCAAAAAGTTATGAGACACAGAAGGCCATTATATATTAATAAAAAGGACAATCCATCAGAAAGAAATAACAGCTAGCCAGGTGCCTGAAAATACATAGGCAAATTCTGGCAAAACTGAAGGGAAAAATAGACATCTCTGCAATAATAGTTGGAGACTTCAACACAACACAATATCATTAGATAGAAAAACTCGACAGAAGATCAACAAGGAAATATTTAACTTGAACAAAATGATAAATAAGTTAGACCTAACAGGCATATGCCAAATGTTGCATCCAAACTCAGCATGTTGTGTATTCTTTTCAAGTGCTCATGGATCTTTCTCCAGGATAGACTAAGTGTTAGGTCACAAGGCAGGTCTTGATAAATATAAAAATATTGAAATTATACAAAGCACATTCTCAGATAATGGAATGAAACTGGAAATCAAAAATAAATGGGAAAGAGGTAAAATTGCAAATGCGTGGAAGCTAACCAACACACTCCTAAATAATCTGTGGTTCAAATAAGAAATTGGAAGTGAAATTAATAAATATATTCAAATAAATGAAAAGGAGAACAGAACTCATCAAAACTTATGGGATACAGTGAAGACACTGCTGAGAGGGAAATTTATAGCTCAAAAAGTCTATATTAAAAAAGAAGAAATTGCTAAAATCAAAGAGCCAACTGAACAACAGGAGAAACTAGGAAAAGTACAGCAAACCATTCCAAAGCAAGCAGGAAGAAAGAAATATTAAAGCTTAGAGCAGCAATAAAGGAAATTGAGAACTGTAGAAGTCTGATATTGTTTATGAATTCCAAGACTAGATACTGGATTATGTTTGTAAACTGGTCTGTCCCTCCAGGCATATTAGATCATATTGGATTCAGAGGTTTCACTTTTACTTCATTTAATAATGATTAAGATTTTGATTGGGCCATGTTAGTAGGATGTTGCATCCTCACCCCCTTGGTGGGTGGGGACTCACAGAGAAACCACACCACAGAGAAGTGAGGTTTAAGTTTCAAGCCAGAGCCAGAGAAGTAAACACACAGGAGAATAACACAGAGGAATAGAGACTGCTCCTTAAACACTGCAGAGACCCTGAAAAGATAGATAAGCCATTCCCCTGATAGTTTGCAGCTGCAGAGATCAAAGCCCTGAGCAGCTCAGCCTGGTGAGAAACAAGCCCCGGGAAGAGAGGAACCCAGGAAGGCTGAACTCTTGGCAGACATCCACAGCCATCTTGCTCGAACATGTGGCAATAGACTTTGGTGAGGAAAGAAACCTATACTTTCTGGTCTGGTAACTGTAAGTTTGTACCCCAAATAAATACCCTTTATAAAAACCAACCAATTTATGGTATTTTGCATCATCACCATTTTGGCTGACTAATACAAGGACAAATAAAACAAAATAGAAAAAATCAACAAAACCAAAAAAACAGGTGAGCAATGGACTAAAGTAGGCTTATTATTATTCTATTATAGACTTAACATTATTCTACAAATGGAAGAAATTTTATCAATGATATAAAGGCAATGGCCACCAGAGGTTTTGAGGGGAGGGAAAGGGAAGAATAGGTTTAACATGAGGGCATTTTTGGGACATTCAAATTGTCCTGCATGACATTGCATGACATTGCAATACAGGCCATTATACATTTTGTCAAACCTATAAAATTGTGTGGGGGAAGAGTGTAAACTATACTGTAGACTATAGTCCACAGTTAGTAGCAATGCTTCAATATGTGTTCATCAATTGTAACAAATGCACCACACTAATGAAAGATGTTGTTAATGAGGGAAAGTGTGGGAGGGGGAAGGGGTGGGGAATATGGGAATCCCATATATATATATTTTTTTTAAG
>PVKH010027510.1:0-13001 GCA_004027955.1 Chaetophractus vellerosus | reverse complement strand
AATGAAAGTGCTCTAAGAGTGATTAAAGTAATTAATGCACAAATATGTGATTATTCCAAATACCACTGACTTTACATTTTGCATGGATTTATGATTTACTAATATGTATCAATAAAATTGATTTGTTTTAATAAAGCTTAAAAAATAAGCTAGAGATAAATTGTTTAGCACAGTACACAGTTCATATATGGTTTACAATAAAAGTTAGCTCTTTATATTATATATTTAAAACTGAATTTCAGTATTATAAAAAAATAGGAAGATTGCCTGTATAATGAGTGTCAAGGAAAGCATCTTGTTCCCAATTTTGTTCTTTAATACAAGAAACATGAAAGATATTTTTAAAAAAATACTCTTTGCTTGAAAATTTCTAATTTATTTCACTAAATACATCAGTCAACTCTTAGACTTTGGAATTTAAATGTAAAATCATTTTATGATATTTATTTTAAGATATATTGTTTATCTCCTATTCATCACCTTATTTAAATCTAAAAAGACAGTGTTGGCAAATGCTATGTGTGTTTTTTGCAGCATTGGTAATAAGAAAATATGAAAATACTAAAAAAATTAGGCACTTTGAAGATACTTTGTCATTTTCTTTGACATATTGATTCTGGAATTTTTTTTTCTTCTGCTATTTTGGACGTATTTTTGAAGTATTAATATATTATATTAATGCATTACTAATATAAACTAAGAAGGAAACACTGTTCTAATATTTTTAGTGACTCATATATTAAATGAAATTTGAGAACTGAGATGTCCAAGTTATGACTTCCTGGGAAGCTTCAAATTAAGACTAGGCTGTATGGAGTTTTGAAGATGTACTTACTACATAAGATTATTCAAAAATTCATGGTTGTCATAGCAACCTTATTTTCAAATGACACATTGTATTTTATCATTGTGAATATAACATCTGACAATGTACTAAGTTATACTTTATATATTTTATATATTTTTAATCCTGTTTTCCAAAACCACTCTTGTGAATTTGAGAAGAAAATTTAGAATCTTAAGCCTGCAAAGTTTTCTTTTTCCACGAGATAGGAAAGTCTCAGCGTTATCATTCTCTCCTTTATAAATCAAATTTCTAGCTTTCATCAAAAATATTTCACTTTCACCAGGATTAAATTTTTGGAATTATTTTATATACAATAATTTAATATTTTATAAATGAATAAGAATGAAATTATTAATCCTACATAATTAATTAAATAAGGACCTTCTTACTGGAAATTCTTATATTTAACTATATTAAAATATATTCTCCACTAAATAAATACATTTTTAAAATTTTCTATAAGGTTAATAATATTTATGTATTTATCAGATATCATTTTAAAAATTCTTTATGGATTTGAGTTGGGTCCTTCCATTAATGTTGAAGAGCAATTTTTATAACATGTCTCCTTCATCATGCAACTTTTTACACATGCCAAATAAATGCAAGAAATTATGAACCACACTATTCTCAAACCCAAAGAAACCAAAGCATAATCAACATAAGAAAACAATACCAAAGTACATAATAAGCTACTGAACCCAATGGTAAGGAGAAAATCTTAACAGTATTAAAGATAAGAACACGCATTATGCACAGTCAACCAAGATACAAATTATCAGACTTCTTGTCAGAAGCAATGCAATGGAATACTTCATAAAGGAATGAAGTAAAGAAACAAACAAAAAAAGGAAAGGACACTATTAGCCTACAATATTATATTTAGAGAAGCAACCCATCAAAAATTAGGAAAAAAAGAATTAAATACCCTTTCAGGCAAAATTATTCTAATGAATTGGTTAACAGTAAAACTATTTAAAAATGTTAAATCATTTTATTTTGGCTAAAAGACAATTGTTCTAGATGGGACCTTGAATCTTTAAAATTGAATGAAGTACACTAAGAATTCCAAATGGGGAAGTATAAGATGCTGTTTTAAAATTATTTAAAAGATATTTGATGGATTAAAGCAAAAAATAATAAGTTGGATTGTGGAGTTTATAACGTGTAAAGTGTGTGAATATAATATTGCAAGGACAGGCGAGGAGGAAAACAGATTATTGGTGTAATAGTTTTACCTTACCCAGTAAGTGTTAGAATATTCCAAAGTAAACTGTTTTAACTTAAATGATAAAAATGAAACAAAGTTATAGCTTGTACGTCAATTAAAAGAGAAAAATGGAATAATAAAATTATAAAACTTTTACCAAAAATGCAAAGAGTAAAGAAAAAGGAGAGGGGGGGGGAAAGAACAGATAAAACAAATGTAAAACAAATGTTATATGTGATTTACTATTTACTATTTGCTAGGCAAAATGAAAAATTATTAAATATAAATAAGCAGTCAAGGTAACTAAAACATTAGTAAAGAAAAAAAAGTACCTGAAAATATTTAAAACATTTTGATAAAAATAATTTAGCAAACTAGGTAAAAAAAGAAACTTTCATTTAATAAACGATATCTCTGATAAACCCTTGACTAATATCATGCTAAATGGTTAAAGATCAAATGTATTTCTCCTAAGACTGGGTCCAAACCTTGAATGTAAGCTCACAATTTCTACTTAACATTCAATTGAATCTGTTAGAAAATGGAAAGGAAAAAAAAAAGACTGTAGAAATAAAAGGAATACGGATTGGAAAGTAAAAAGTAAATCTATCTATTCATAGATTGTAAATAGATAAACCTAAAGAATCTAAAAATGGCTATTGGGAAAAATAAGAGGCACAATCATAAGATGAAAGGTCAATATATATAAAAATACCAACTTTATGTCTAATTGCTAGTTATGGATTTAGAAGTGAAATAAATTCTTCTGTTTGAAAATAGCATGAATATGAAAAATATAAGAAAAAGTTTAATAAAACCTATGCAAGAGGCCACATTAAAAACTATGATATATTGATGAATATTGATGACATATAATGTAATATTCATTGATTGGAAAGCAATATTTTAAGATATTATTTTTTCTGAAATTATCTGCTGGTATCACAAAATGATAATTAAAATCCACCAGGTTTTTTTTAGAAATTGATGAGATCATTTTACAATTCATATGGAAATTAAAAGTTTCTATATTAAATGAAACAATTTTGAAAAAGAACAAAGTTGAAGAAATTAAACTACCTGTTTTGACGACTGATAATAAAGCTACAAAAATTAAGGCAGTGTGATTTTATGTAACGATAGACATCAAGATCAATGGAATGGAAGAAAGAGTCCAGAAATAGACACACAGATATGGTCACTTAATTTTCACCAAGGTGACAATGTAATGTAACAGGGAAATAACTTTTTCCAAAAGTTTTTCTGCATCAATTAAATATCTGTACAGAAGACAAAATGAGCTACAAACCATATGCAAAAATTAACACGAAATGTACCATAGACTTAACTGCAAATGGCAAAATTGCAAAAATTGCACAGGAAAACAATAAACACATATTTCACAAATTTGTGTTAGGCAAAATTGTAGTAAGTATATCTCACACATATAAACACAGAATTTCAAACTAAACATAAATTTGAAAAAAATATATGGTAAGTTGTACTTCTTCAAAATGAAAATAAAAAAAACTTTTGCTTTTCCATTGATCCTTCATAGATTGAATAGACACTTTACAGATTGAGAAAATAATTCTGATAGCTTTATCTGACTACATGTTTCCAGAATATAGAACTCTTGTAACTCAAAAAATAACACAAACCGAATGGCAAAATAATAATAATAATAATAATAATACCAATAGCTTGCAAGGATGCAGAACAATTAGAACACTCATAGTTTGCAGGTATATCAAAATATTAAATTACTTTGGAAAATACTTTGATATTTTCTTATAAAATTAATATTTATTTTCCATATGATCCAGAAATTCCAGGCCTCTGTTTACATCCAAAAATTGTTTTGTAAAAATATTTATACCAGATTTATTTATAAATCCTTAAACTAAAAATGACCTAAATGTCCATAAATAGGTAAGGGTATACACAAATTCCAGAATATTCATATAATGGATGAATGGATGAATCTCAAATCATTGTGCTAAATGAAACAAGCCTGAAACAAATGAGTACATATATGTCATTCCATTTATATTAAGTTCTGGAAGAGGCAAAACTCATCTATAGTGAAAAAGATCAGAGAAGTGATTTTCTGAATTGGAGGGTGTGAGCAATCACAACTGATTGCAAGTAATTCACAGTAAAATTTGAAAAAGCTGGAGATACATGGACATTATGAATTCTTACAAGTTCCCAACCAAAGCTCTCTTCCAGGGATAGATCCTAAGGAACAAATGAAAATTGAGCAGGAGTGGGTTAACAGAGTCAAAATATAAAGAAGGCCCAGAAAAAAATGATGAATTAAGTTCAGCTGCATTTTAAAATTTAAACTAACATTTTTGAGTTGCTTACAAATTAATAGTGGAAGAAATTATAGAGTTATGCATTGAGATAAGCTATTCTAAACCATAAAATCTTCTAATCTTTAAGAAAACTATTTCCAGGTAAAACTGAGCTAAAAGGAAAGGATCAAAGCCAAATCCCATGCAAAGTTGTTATTTAAAAAAACAGCCAATAACAGCATAAATAACACTCTCATGTTATATAGCATGCGTAAAACATGTCTATTAAACAGATAAAAACTGTAACTTAATATTGCAAAATGAGTTAGAAAGGAGATTAAAAATTGATACTTTTTTTAAAAGTTCATGAATAAGATAGAACTCTGGAAAGAACTAAAAGTGAAAAGAAATCATTTCAAGGATAAAGATTTTACTAAAAGTAACATATGCAAAAATAAACAACAAATAATGGCCTATGAGAAAATAAGATTAACATGAGGGACTGATTTAAATAGAAAAGAAATGAAGAGAGAGGCAAAATAAATTTTAAAGAAAGCGGAAATATAGAAACTAGCTGACACCAAATTTATAGTGCTCTTTCTGTATAATATATAAAATATGTATATATGTTTTATATATATTTATTTATATAAAAGTATCCATTTTTGGAGGACATACATTTGATAAAAAGGCATTCCCATTAATAGGAACAAAGTCTAGAAGATATTTTCCTGCAGTGATTGCTGTGCAGATTTTTTTTAAACAATATATAAGTTTTTTAAATATAAGACAAAATAATATCTTATAGTCTGTAGGTCAAAAATCTAAAGTTGGTCATCAGGGATGTGTTGTTTTTGGAATGAGAATATCTATTTCCTTGCCTCTTCCAGCTTCTAACGAATGTCTGCATTCCTTGACTTGTGGACCCACATCACTTCAACTTCTGCTTCCCTTATCAGATCTTCTTGATTCTGACCTTCTTGCCACCCTTTCATAAGGACACATGCGATTACACAGGCTTCACTGGGATAACCTAGGTTAATCTGCCCATCTCAAAATACTTGATCACATCTGCAAAGTCCCATTTGCCATATAAAGTAAATGGTCACAGTATTCACAGATTCCAGGGATTAGAGCATGGGCATCTTTAGCAGGGCATCATATTGCTTACTGTAAGCTTTACATATAAAGTTCTTTCAGTGTCCAGTCATTTAAAACAACCAATTACCATCACACTTTCCAAGATCAACACTCATGACTGAAGAAAAGGGAATAAAATATCTAGGAAATATCAATGAAAGAAAATATGATTCAAAGATTTCTTTTGAATTAAACTGATTTCGTAAATATAAAGACAACAAAAAAGCTGCCATCATCAAACAAAAAACATTGAGGGCTTGTAGAACGGTAATCAGATCATTAAAATGGTGGGAGAGACATACAATTTTTTAAATGGTAAACATAATATTAATATTATATTTACTTTAGAACCAAGAATCATTGAGGGATATAAGGGTAAAGAACAAACACCGGCCTTTCAAACATTATCCTTTTGTGGAAAAATTGCCATTGGCATATGAATGGATATTTTTTTTCAACAGAAGTTGAATTGGATCAAAAAATGTATCATTTTTCTCAGGTTTGGCTGTAAGGTAATAGACTAAATACCACTTGTCTAAAATGCTCTCTGGTTGCATTGTCCCACTAAATACATTTAGGTTGAAATAATAACAGTTTTTAAGAGAGAAAAAAAACTTGTGCATTTTGTATTATTTGACAAGGACATGACATTATCTGTTCAGAGGAGGTTTTGTGATCTGTATATTCTGAAACAGATTGTTTTACAATGATTACATTTTCTTCTCAAATACATCTTTCAAATATCTTTGCTGCTTGAATAATGTGACTACTAATAAAAAAAATCACAGTAATTTTAGTTTTAAAAACCCTCAGCTATTATACAACTAAACAGAAGTACACTCCATTAACCTTTCTGTCCTTGGAAATCAGACTGACTTATTGTGCAACTTCAATTAGCTTGTCAAATAAATACACTGCCACTACAATTCTTTTCTGTAGTTCTGTTTTAGGAAATAGAGTGTGCCAAGAACTGAATAAGCATTATGTTTTTTTTTTCCTCTGAAAGAAATATCAGGTAATGCATACTAAAGAAATATCTAAAACAATATATTTTTGCAAAAATGCAACATGAATAACAATAGACATGGCTTCTGGTTTGACTTTTCAATCCATTTTATTTTTAATAGTGGAAATCATGCAACCCATTTATAGCCAAATGGTGATAATATTGCCCTATGATGGCCAAATGGTGACAATATTGCCCTATGATGTAAAAAAAAAAACACACACAAGTAAAACTGGTGAGTATTGTATCATGTAACTAAATCACATATATTATTGGCCATCTGTATGTAGTATATCAAAAGTTAAAAGAAGATAAGAAATGGGATCATTAATATATATAAGCATGATAGGATGGTCAAGGAGATCCCTTAATTCTTCAAAAGGTCAAAAGACATTTATCCAATTGCCATTTTTAAAAGGATTATCACATTTTGTGGAGGAACATCTTGTATCCTCATTGTCAGGTTATATAAAACACATAAATAATTGTGAACATCTTCACCTTTCTTTGTAATGGGCTGACACTCATCTAACTATGTCTCACCTTCAGTTATATATTTGAAAAAAGAGACACACTTCTTAGGAAGGAAAATAAAATTATTTTAAGAAATATACTTCAAAGTATACTTTATTTAAGCCATATGAAATATAGGTCCATATCTTTCATGCCAAGCCCAGATAGGATGTTGAAATATTTATTCCAATTGAAAATATTTTGAATGACCAATGTTTTTTACAATATGGAGGGACAAGTGTATATTTCTAAATGTAACGAGTGCACAAAGTCAGAATTTAAGACTTAACCATCATTTCTACATTTTTTGCTTCATTCTGGTGCACTTCCTTTTCTACAGAACACACAAAGTCAAGAGTTGAAATTGAAATTGGTATGTAAAACTCTTTAGGAAAAGAATATCTTGGTGTTGGCAGGGTGTAGAATCATCACACAAACTCATAAAGTAATTTAGCTGTAAAAATCTATGTTCTGATTATTTTAATATATCAAACATATTGCTTGGAGGTATTAATTAAATAAAGTAAATAATGACCTTTCTGTGATTAGACACATCTTTTCTGAAAGAATTGTGGCTCCATCATACACAAATATATTTTATATTGATTTTTTTTCATGGCTAAGGTAGATTTGTAATGTTTTCACAGAAGCGGGATATACCTCACCCATAAAGAGTTTCATTATATGGCTAAGGTTGATTTGTAATGTTTTCACAGAAGTGGGTTTTACATTGATTTTTAAATGACTTTAAGAAAATGTGGAAACTGGACATATTCATAAAGACATTTTCTTTTATTTCCACTCTGGGAATACTTTCAGATAAAACAGTTTTTATAACCGTGGTTTATATTTAAAAAACAGTTGCACGAGAAATGTCATACCTTCCTTTATGTAGAAAGCATGAGGTTCCTCGTAAGTTATAATTTTAACAGGGAGTATAATCTCTCTACTAATAATGAAGGGCAAGGGAAATGAAATGGGGAAGGTGGGAGACTCATTACCATTCTAGGATTCTGATCAGTGATACTGATTAAATAAAGCCCTTAGATGATCCAAGAATCCAACTAAACTGTACAACTAAACTGTCCATGGGGGAAAGGGGGAAGATTTTATATTTTAGCTAAAGTCTTCCATTTCTCAAATGTTTTCCCATGGGGTATTAACTTCCCTACATTTCAAAGTGGTACATTTGGGTGCTAAGTGGAATCCTAAGTCAGTGTCAAAACTAAGCATCAGGGGCAGGAAAAAAAGGCACGAGGCACAGGAATGGGGATGGGGGCTATTAGGTTGTACTGCCATGAATCCAGCTGGAGCCCCACACAGTCCCAGCCCAGATAAGGGACAGGTGAGGTTGATGAAATCTGAAGTCATGAAAGAATGTCACCTTATTGTAGCACAGACTGTTACTATTCAACCATTGGCAGTAAACTGTTGCAGTTTTTCATTATTAGGAACTGAAAAATAGCAACAAGTACTGCCCTTAAAGTATGGATATTAGTCTTTGTTTATATAAGACCAAGTTTATATTTGAAAACAGCAAAGAGAAAAATTTCAGACAGTTCAAATATAGGCTTTATATATGTATATTTTATAATAAATATTGCTTTTGTATCTATTCAAGTAACTTGAATAGATACAAAACAATATTGCATCTATGTGTATCAAGTTTAAATATTGGTTTCTCTTTTGTTTTCTGTTTGTTGTGGTGGCAGGGAGGGAACCAGAAACGTTTCAATTAAATATCAAAAGAAAATTGAAGTTGAGAACTGTACAAAAGCATCAGATCATGTCATAGATAGAGGTGGATGGTGTTCTAAAGAAGAAAGGGGGAAAACTAATTTAACTTGTTAATATATTAAGAAACGATATAAAAGAAATGTTTGTCTGTGTTCATTTTGAAAAGTCATCTAAGTAGACATTTTTTATGGAAAAGGGAGCTTCACTTGGAAATACTACCACTAACAAAACTTGGGTTTGCATTAATGCAATGATCTTGTCTTGAGCATGAAATGAAGTTGCTTTTCATGTTGTCAATTAAAGAAGTCAAGTGTATTTGAAAGATCTTAGTGAAAAATGATTGATAAACACAAGGTCTTCGACATTTTAAGAAAGGAAAAATTTTTTTTCAAGCAAAGTATTAACTAAAAGAAAACCTTTGTACTCAGTATACAACTGTATTTCCTACTTCAGTAAAAAAAAAAAAAACAACTCATGGTTTTGTGAATGTGTTTTCTGTATTTTATTTATTGCCAGAAATCACATGACAAACAGAAATACTACTATTATGTATGCATACATATGTAAATTTCTATTCTCATGAAAATCATTCATGACATTTAATAAAGGCAGCACTTAAATACCATGTAATAATTTAGGAGCATAAATATTTGTTAAGATTTGGAGCAGAATATTAAGTTGATTTCAATTTATTGAAGTATCAGAGTTTTGAGAGGACATACATTTGGTAAAAGGTATTCCCATTAATAGGAAAAAAGTCTATAAGACATTTTAGTTCAGTGATTGCTGAGCAGATAATTTTTTTAACAATATAATCAGGAAAACTTTTGATGTAGGGATCTGCCGTTGCTATCAGGTGTATTGTTGAAAAATGTTTTAGTGAAAATAGTGATTCTAAAAAAGGACTTGAATATGGCAGTTTTTCAATTTTGAGGGAAATGCTTCTTTAGAGTTATATCAGAAAACAAATTTTTTCTTTTTCATATTAAGCAGAAATCATACAATGCTGGAAATTCTGCTGAAATATTTAAACATATACTTTTCTGAAGAAAGCCTTACACTTAAAATATAAATTTGTTTTCTTTTTTCCTTTTTCTCTTATAGATAGTAATAATGAAGTATATATATTTGAAGATAACCTTAATTACTTAAAGGCAAAGAAAATGAACAATATAGATCTTAAAATATAAGTGGTAAAATATTCTCATAGTACATAAAATTCTTCTTTCATCTGGAAAACCAACAACATTTTTTTTAGTTAAGGTTCTGTGGAACAAGTTGCTATGTGGTGCATCATGGGAACACAGGCTCAGGCATAGCACAAAATGTTAGCAAATGACCACTTTATTACTTAAACAATACATAGGGTCCTAAAGAGCAGGGGAAGAGATTCCATCATGGCTGGTCTCTTGGAGAGGCCAACCGCTCCTGTCAGTGTTGCTTGATGGCAGCCCTGCATACCCTAATTCATGTCAGAGAGGAGAGAAGGCTGTACTGCCTGAGAGTGCATATTTATACCCCTGGAGGGGGAGTCCACCACTGAGCAAAGTGCATGCATCAAGCAACCTTTGTGCGGAGTTCTCCCCCTGATAAGCAGCTGGACTGCTGCTTCCTGAAGATACCAGCAGGTCATTCCATTAGACCTAATATCTAGGTTGTGAAATGGAAACATATTGAAACATCTGCACACAAAGTAAAGGAAGATAGGGAGATGGCCACTGAGCATGTCTCTGACTTCCTAAGAAGGTTCCCAGAACTTTTTTTTCCACCATCAGCCTAAAAGGTTAAAATGCATTAGAAGCCAATGGTATCATCAGATTTTCTGTATTAAAGAACATCCTCAATTGTGGCATTTAAAAATGATACAAAAAGAATGTTCTCTTAAAATTTCCCCTGGAAAATGATTAAGAAGACTAGTTTTATTTTTTCCTGAGGTTTCTATTATGTTTTGGTGCATAATGGAGTAAAAATACATATTTAATTATATATTTGGTCATAAAAAAGACAAAATGTCAATACCATGAAATGTATTTAATGAAACTTACTTGTATTAGTTTGCATGCACTTTATAAGGGAGATCATTGCCAGATTTTCAAAAGAATATAGAAATTTATATACATATAGTTATATATATGGGTGTTTATATATGGGTATATTCATGTATACATAGCATTTTTTATGACATTGCCTAGAGTTAAATATGTGACTGAAAAGAAAAATTAAAGCTTTAGATGTAATTAGAGCATCTGTGATTTTGTGACTAAGGACAATGGGGTATCATTGTTTGATTTTGGCCAAATTAATAATGTTTTCTGAAAGGAAATGTCAAATATATTTGGATGGCATTAACATTTTGCTTTTTGCATCCAACTCTTTTCAATCTTTGGATTAATTTCACATGAGATCGTCCAATTTTGTCACAGTGCCCCTACATGTGTAGTGCTTCCCCGCACTTCTTGACATAGCTTTTTCAAACTCTAAATTCAAGAAACCCAGCCCCATACAATCAAATTAGATTCCTTTAAAATTTCAGTCTGTGTCTTTGTCTTATCTACTGAACAACATGTCCCCTCCCACAACCAAGCTCTCCAACTGTTCTTCGTTCAAGGTGGAACCCTCTACCTGGTCATAGAAGAGTCAATGACAACTTCCATAGCTGCAAGATTGTGAATCTTTGTTTAAACCAGCCATTGGTATCTCATTCCCTTACTTCAAAAAGCAGGCATGCAAAGCAATATGACAAAATGGAATTTAAGGAGATATCTGTTAGGAGTGTCTGGAATAGACTTTGTTCTCAGAAAAAAACTCATCTCATAATGATAGGCTATGTCTTCAGTAGAGAAGGATGGCTAGGTATCCTTCATGTAAGAGAGGACCATAGTTCTTCCTACTCCAGACAAGTGGAAAAGAGAGGATGAGTGAAAGAAAGGTAAGGACGTGTTCACTGGAGTTCAATGTGAGGACAGTTTCCATGATCTTTTTACCTTTTACCATGCTATCACCAATGAGAGAGAAAGAGAAATAGTAACTAGAGTTACTGGGAAAAACAAAACAAAACACGCAGACCAATCTGAATGACCATAACAACATGTGCTTAGAATTTAAAAAGAAGGTTGGCTAAGAAACAGAAAATAATAAAGAGAAAAGTAGAACTTCAATTCAAAAGTCTATAAAACTGAAATAACCTACTGTAGATTATGAACGTGCCCCAGGATGTGTGGGATAGAAGACTAGAGGAATGGCCACTGTCTACTGACAAGGGCCATGTCCAGTTTACGCTTTTGATCACACCATACCTCTTACTTAAAAACACGGAGACATATACTTATAATTACTTGTCTATATTGAAAAATTGGGATAGATCATGGATTTATATCTTAATAAAATAATTATAATATTATCTGGAGATTATAAAACATACTAAATTTTTTATTTTTTTATTTTTTTTTAAAGATTTATTTATTATTTATTACATATCCCCCCCCCTTTCTGCTTGCTCTCGCTGTGTGTCCATTCTTCTGTGTTTTCCTATGTCTGCTTCTTGTCTCCCCCCGTCCCCGCGGCGACGCGCCGAGTCGGCCCTCCACGGCGGTGGCTCCTTCCGTTCGAGGGTGGCTCCATTCCGTTCCCACGGGCGGCTCCGCTCCATGTTTTGCGGGCAGCAGTCCTCCATGTTTTTTGCGGGCTGCTGGGCTTCCGCAGTTCGCAGGCGGCAGCTCTGCTTTTCACGGGTGACTTTGCCATGCCCGTGGGGGCTCCGCCCTGCCCGTGGTGGCTTCTTGCCTTGCCCAAGGCGGCTCTGCCACGCCCACGGCGGCTTGCCTTTCTCAAGGCCGTCTGCCCGCTCGGAGAGGTCCCCGGGAACCGAACCCGGGGCCTCCCATGTGGTACACCGGCGAGCTCTTTATCCACTGAGCTATCTAGCCGAGCCCCTAAATTTTTTAAAAATACATAAATCTTGAAATAATTATGTAAATTTTTATTTGACTATGTGTATGAATGTTATAAATATTTACCTTCAGTGTAAATGGTGGTCTAAAAACTCCAATTAAGTGGATAGATTTTCAGACTGAATAAAAGAGATAGATGCAACTATGCTATTTATAAGAAATAAATGTTAAATATAAAAATAGAGGCAAATTGGAAGCAAAAAAAGGTAATGTGGAGGGAGTTGTTACACGGTATGCCATGGGAACACAGGCTCAGTTACAACAAATGACCACATTATTACATACACAGTTCAAAGGG
>PVKH010027509.1:0-13001 GCA_004027955.1 Chaetophractus vellerosus | reverse complement strand
CCTTCCACTCCGAAAGCTCAGGGAGGCTCTTGCTCTAAGACACCAGCACAGGCACGCGTCCCAGCAACAGTGACGGAGAGACTACCCTTCGGTCCCAATCACCGTTGCCCATTTTCCCCGGCTCAGCTTCGAAAATCAGGATTTATTTTTTTAAATGCACACATACGAGAAGCAATTCACGGGGGAAAAAAATAATAATAAAGGGTGTGGGGGTGTGGGAGAAAAAAGCCCCCAGGATCCCGGAGCCTGGCGCCGTATCCAACTGAATCCAACTGGGGGAGGTGGGAGCCCCCCGAAGAGGATTCTGAGGAACCAAAAAAAAAAAGAAGAAGTGGCTTAACAGCGAGGATTTGTTTTATCAAATCTACCCCTCACCAACAAACCCATTAGCCAAGAAGCAAAGAAAGCGCTGAGACGAGAAGTGACCGGCGGCGGCAGCGGCTGCTAAGGCAGATTTGTTGGGGCGGTGGGTTTATTACAGGAGTATTCGTGGTCGATTCCGAGGCTGAAGCTTATGCTTTTTCCTCTTTCCGCTTTCCTCCCTCCTCCTCCTCCTCCCCCCAGCAGGTACTGACGGACGCACAGCGACTAAGGAGAGGGGGGATAAAATCCTTGGCTGGTGATGTCGGAAAGCTGTTTGAATGCCCAGAGAGGAGGGAGGCGCGCGAGAGAGCGAGATAGTAAAGCTCTGTCTCGGATGTGCGCGACGGCGCGCGGCGCTCGCTCTCCAGCGGCGCGCGCGCCCGGCCGGCAATCTCCCCCCGCTGCGTGCTCGTGGGCGCGCGCGTCCCCGTGCGCTGCGCGCCGCGCGCCCGGAGCCAGCCAGTGTGCGCCCGCCGGCCGTCGGGAGGCTCGCGCGGCTCGGCGTGGGGGCGCGGCGGCTGCGACGTCCCGGAGCTCTGCCTCCCGAGGGCGCGGGCGGGTGTGTGGGAAAAGGCGAGAGGAGCGGCGGGATAGGGGAGGAGGGAGGCCGAGCGGGAGGCCAGGGGAGGGCGCGCGGAGGGGGGCTCTGCGGAGCCCCAGCCAGGGCCGCGGTGAGCTTGCACGTCACGGCTACTCAAAACCGAGCACGTCCCGAAAGCGGTATTTTCTGCGTCTGGGAGGTTTTTGCATCCTCAGTTCCCACCGCTGGAGCTGGCGGCAACCAACTGTAAGAGAAACTACTGGGCGGCGAGGCGGGGGTTGGGCGGGGGTATGTGTGAGAAGCACGGACCGGCGACTTTGAAGGGTGGGAAGTAAATGCGGGACTTGATGGTCTTTCTCTTTCTGCCTTTCAGCAACGACCTGTCGCCGCCGGGAGAGCTTTCATTTCAGCACCGGGATTCCGACGAATTGATCCAGTCCGTAGCGGAGGGGCCACCTCTCAGCTCAAGAACTGCTCAGCCTGTCTCTGGCTGGAACAATAGTAGTTTTTTGTTTTTTGGTTTTTTTTTCCCAGCGAGCCTGCAATTAACATCTTATTTGTTCTGGCTAAATACAAGCTTTGTCAAGACCGCGGTGCGGCGACCAAGGTTGGGCATCTTGCATTGCTTTCTGCCTAGCAATGGGATCGTGATTGTGGGGTCTGAACTTTTTTCGTAGTTGTTGTTTTTGTAATGTATCTGATTCGTTTTCAAGTTTCCCTGGTAACAGGTTTTGGGACGGGGTAAGAAGGACCGAAGTAAAGGCGAAGCTACCAGATCCTCGACTGGGGGAGGGGGGAAGAAGATAAATCACACACCTCCTTTAATTATTTTCTCCTCCTGCACAGTTGAAATATTTGATGATCTAGCTCTAGATACATGCTGCAAAGGTCATTCGCCTCCTGATTATGTCTCTACTTGTAAACGCAGTTGGTGGTTTGCAAAACAAGTGCTAAAATAGTGCAATGATGTGGTGGGAGGAGACCATAACGGGTAATTCAAGTGAAGTGTTGAAGTCTTCCTAAGGGTGAGTTGCTTGAGCAGCAGGTGGAGTTGAATAAAGCAATTTTCCATCATTTTCCCGCTGTACTCTTTCTGCATTTTTTTCTCCCTCTTGTTGTTCCTCTCTCCTGGGGCGATTGGATAGCCGAGAATAATACAATTTTAAAAGAGGGTGATAGTGAAAACAGCAAGGTGCCGGTGATCTTTTATTCCCCGGAGTTGTTTGAAATATTAAAACCGGTCCTTTACTTCTTAATACGTGTTAATAGGAGACCGTCTGCAAGGATTTTCTGCTAGGGCAAATTTTCGGAAAAACACCCTGTAAGGGAAACAGTTAATCATTCTCCATCCAGCAGGCTTTAACCATGTTCCCAAGAACAAATCACTGCCTGGGAGAGCAGCCTGAGTCACGTTTTAGTTTTGTGTCATTTTGGTTCATTATACTATTTTTTTTTAATTCTTTTAAGGGAATGTGAAAGGGAAATAAGGAATAAGGCTTATGTCCAGGGCTTAACCCAAAACATATTTCTTAAGCAAACCAATTTTCTTTTTTAAAACAAACGACTTTCAGCAATAAAAAAAGAGAAAAACTTTTCGTTTTTTTCAGGTTCCACAGAGATTGTAATTTGGACATTTGAAAACATTTTGGTCAGTTCTATTATTTTACTGGCACAAAAATAAAGAGATTAATTACAGACACTAACAAAGGGGGGAAAGAATGCTTTGCATGATTTGTACATAAAAGGGAAAGGAAAGAAACATTAGATGTTCTGTTTTCCATCTAGTGATTTCCCATACTTTCTTTGAACACTGTGACCATGATGTTTCTTAGAAATTCTTAAAATCATGACCCAGTGATATAAGAACAACAGCCTAACTGGGCAATTTATAAAGCCTTAATCCTAAATGGAAGGAGCACTCACTCATTTATATTCAAGTAGAATGCAGGGTTGGTTCAGAGAAGAAAGCCACCCTTAATAAAGTGCTTCACCCTTCACACTGTTTCCCATAACCTTCATAAATTGCAGGCTACTGAGCTGGCCTGCTGATGATCCTGCTGAGGTATATTTATAGCACATGATTTGTGGATGATAAATATGCCAACCAAGACACTGTCTCCAGTAACCCCGGGCTGATCTTACTTCCTCAGGGGCGTCATAATCAAGAATCACAAAAAAAACTGTATATGGAATTTCTGGTCT
Organism: Chaetophractus vellerosus; assembly: GCA_004027955.1. Taxonomy (NCBI): domain Eukaryota; kingdom Metazoa; phylum Chordata; class Mammalia; order Cingulata; family Chlamyphoridae; genus Chaetophractus; species Chaetophractus vellerosus. The sequence continues at coordinate 9,895 of PVKH010027509.1, read as the reverse complement.
CTGGACGCTGCCAACAGCACAATCCAAAGGCAAACCAAGGAGGAACCACTTTGTTTCATGTCTGCACTAGGTTCCATGTGAAAGCACTGCTGACATTATTGACCCAACCAGAAAAACAAAGCAGCAGTTTACATCTGTAAGAATGCTGTGCCTTTTCCTTTCCATTCAAATTGGTCCATTTTTATGCTTTTAACATATTTTTAAATCACAATTTCAAATTATAATTATCACTCTTCTTTTCACAAGACCGTGTGTGTGTATCTGCAGGTCTGTGTATGTCTATACATACACATATGTACACATATTTTACAAATGCATACACTCGTGTATATATATGCATTTTAGATATGTCTAAGTATACATGCAGATATATACAAAATGTACATATGTATTTTATTGGGAGATTTGTTGGGACCATCATCCACCACATGCATCTTACATACATTAATAAGAATAATATAAATCAAACAAAAATATCCTTCAAAATACAATAATAGGATGATTTCACTACATTGCTTTATATTTGTCTTTGATAAAACAAAGAATACTCATCCCAAATTGCCAAATTATGTGTATAAACTGATTACCAGATAAGTTTCCTTGCCAAATTTCAAAAGGACTATTGCAAAATCATGTTATCAAAATACAGACTGGTATTGCATTTTTAATTGGTCCAGGTGTGTAAAGTTAATTTTGGGGGAAATATACCTCTCTCCTTATTTATACATTTTATTTGAGATGACTTGAGAGAAATAATATTTTTAAGAATAACTTACTAAGTGTAATTTATCTCTCTTTTCCTTCTATTGCTTTTTTGTTATTGCTAAGTTTAGTCCTTCTACATGTGAGAATAGTTCATCCTCCAGGATCATTGCTTAAAATTCAGTGTCACCTGCACATTTCCCAGACATGAAAAATAAGAATATGTTAAGAATGTGTTTGTAGAATATGTTTACTCAATTTTAGAAAATGTTCTCTCTCTTTATATATATATATAATTACTTATTTTTATAACTTGTCTTCTTCAGCAAAACTTTAAGAAACATATTATTAGGTTTGTAGGTTATTCCTTGTTCAACATACTTCAATTTTCCCATACTTAATGTCTTCAGAATATACGAAAGTCTTTTGGAAATGACTAATTAAAAAGAATTTACTGTAATAGCTTCAGAGATATGAACCTTAATTATCTTATTATTTAATATAATCAAGAAATTCTTTACTATATTCTGTGGTACTAAATTTCCCTGAAATATTACACGATTAGATTTTAAGAGTATTTCCTTTATGCTGGAAATTAGCATTATCATATTTTCTATGAATTAAAACTTCTATCTTCTTATTGTTATTATCATTATCACTATTATTATTGCTATTTAATAATGAAGACTCTCAGGAAACAAGCTGGAATCCATTAAGTCTTTGTCTAGACCATTTTCTACTTGAACATCCCAGAATGCAAAGTACCTGACAAAAGTTGCTAGAAAGGACAAGATAGAGTAGGGTTAAGAAAGACAAGACAGGATGATTTTGAGTTAGCTTAAGTTGCAATCCTACCCCATGCCATGGTCACCAGAGTTGCTTTTAGCCCCAAGAGCTCACATGCATCAGATTTTCATTTATCAGATTTTCCTATACAATGAAACACATAAAAAACTTAATTTGATAAAAGTTTTAGTCCACCAATTCTTAAGGCTTGGTTTGTGGCACTTGTGAAATGCCACAAGTAGACAAAACATAATGTCACATTTGTGTTTTTTCCAAGCATCTTGGAAAAACTGGATTCCAAAAGCTCAAAATATGTGTTTGCAGTTAAATATCAATTCATCCAAAATTCCCATCAATTATTATTTTTGTCTGCTTTTCTGCCTACCATATGTATACCATTATCAGTAGTCCCTGGAGTTTCAAATGAACTGGAAATCTTGAGTCTCCATTTTTACCCCTCTATTGGACACTAATTATCTGCCTGATTATGAGCAAGTTTCCTCACAAAGAGTCCTTGACTGGATTATTTCTGTGGTTCTTTCTGTCTCTAAATAAAAGAAAGTATCTCACAAAAAGGGAAGAAGGGAGAGTAAAAGGCAACAAAATCCTAGCCTAGGAAGAATCACAATTGTTTCAATAAAATATTGGAAATCTCCCCACTCTAACATAGTTCTGAAAACCTTGTTTTATTAGCTCCATCCCTTCCTCCTACAGTCAAATGTGGACTTCCAGATAACTCTTTTCTTTTTTATTCAGGTCCTACTGAGTCTTCCTTAGATTGACATGCCACCTCAATGACAATAGCTAAAGTCATCAAGATTAGCAATATTTCTTGACATTATGCAGTACCAGGAAAATGGCGCTGAGGTGGGTAGGCAGAGTCTGAGGCTCTCACAACAAAGCAGTAGAGAGAGGGTAAAGCCCTATCTGAAGGAGCTGTCTTGGCTATATATAGAAAGGAAAGGTGCTCTGAGTCATCTAGGAGAGTTCTGGAAAGATAAAGAAGTCAAAGGAAAACCGTGAGTTGCTCACCCATGTGGCTGGAAGGGACACCTATACCCCATCCTCGGGGCAAATAGCCTAGGTGGAGCCCCTGGCTCGCTTCACCAGAGTGTGAGGGGGCATTCCCTGGGAGGAAAGGGGTCCGGGAGGGTGGAGAGTGATTTCTTTGTGGTGCGTTTGGCCAGCTGAGCACCCTTTGAATCTAGGAAGGGACCCCAACCCGACAGGGAGAGTAGAGGGGAGATCGCCTCACACAAGCTGTCATGCCCAGCTGCCAGGTAAAGAGAGGAATTAGATTAGAGTGGGTGGGGACAGACAGGCACCTAAGCAGCAGGACTCTGGCAAACTGCTAGGAATCTAAAGGCAGTGGATAGCTTTCTGAAAGGCTCACCTAAGGAGACAGTTTGATCAGTGGAGGAATTCCTGCCTTGCATATATGACGTCCCTGGTTCAATTTCCAGCTCTTCTTAGAGAAGTGATCCACCAGGTTATCAGGCATCCAGCTGATGCTTTAAGACAAGGAACATATAAACATTCTTTTTGTACTAGTTATTCTTGGATCTCTTATTTTTAAAAACATTCCTTTTTTTCCCCTTTATTTTGCTTGCTAAAACCCAAAACCTGCAGAGGGTGGGCTGCACGGTGATTGATTGATGGACACCAGCAGCCTGAGAAGCTCCTTAGCGGCCTAAGAGGAAAGTCTGTCTTTCCTTTTGTTTTTTGTTTGTTTGTTTCTTTTTCTTTTCTTTCTTTCTGCTTTTTTTAAAAATTAATTCCTGCTGTCTTGTTTTTTATTTGTTGTGTTTCCCTTTTCTTTTACTGATTTGTTTCTACTTAGGCTATTTATTTTCTTTCCTTCATTTTTTTATCTTGTGTTTTCTGTAGTTATTCTTTCATTCCACCTCATTTTGTTTGGTCTTCAATTTTTCTATTTTTAAACCTCTCTGTCTTTTTTTCCTCTGTGTTTTTTCTTTTTTACTTGTTTTTCCTTTTTCTTTGTTCTTGTCCTCTCTTCTCATCGTTCCAGCCTTTTAATTCATCTATATATTTTTCCTATTTTGTTTCTCATTTCATTGTTTCTATTTCACTTTTTTATTCTTATTTCTCAACTTCCTACTCATGTTAATTATTCATTTTCCCAGCTCTTATATGGTTCCTCGTCTACATTTTACTATTATTAATACTATTGTTCTTTTTCTCTTCTTATCTCTTTCCTTTCCTGTGGTCTGAATTTGTTTTCTCAAGGGAGCATAGACAACACCAAGGAATTAGAATAAGAGGAACGAAGTTTCAAAGTGAAACCTTACCACACACATAAAAACAAAACTACAACAACAAAAAAACCCTAGAGTAGAAAGAGAAGCTAATCAACTGAATAAACACATCAAGATAAACAGATGACTAGACAACAACAAAAAAATTACAAGCCATATTAAGAAACAGGAAGACATGACCAATCCAATGAACAAACTTAAAAAAAGGAGGAGATGCAGAACATAGAACAACTAATGAGAAATGTCCAAACAAATACCATGAATCAAATTAATGAAATGAAGGGAGAGAGTAGGGATATTAAGAAGAAATAGGGAGAACAAACTGAAGAAATTGTAAACATACGTAAAAAAATAATGAATGTGATAGTGCTGAATAACACAATGCAAGAAATAAAAAATGCACTGAAGCACATAGCCTATTTGAACAGATGGGAAAGAATCAGTGATGTGGAAGTCAGTATAGCTGAAATCAGACAGAGAGAAGAATAGATAGATTAAAAAGATAGAAAAAGTGCACCAGGGACTTAGGGATATAAATGACAACACAAAAACCACAAGCATATGCATTGTAGGCATCCTATAGCAAGAAGAGAAGGGAAAGGGGCAGAAAATGTGTTGGAGGAAATGATGGCTGAAAATTTCCCAAGCCTATTGAGGGACATGGACATACATGTCCAGGAAATGCAGCGCACTCCAAACAGTATAAATCATAACATGCCTCCTCCAAGACATATACTTGTCATATTGTCCAATGCACAAAAGAAAGAGAGAATACTGAAGGCAGCAAGAGAAAAGCGATCCATCACATACAAGGGAAGCTCAATAAGATTAAGTGCTGATTTCTTATCTGAAATCATGGAGGCAAGAAGGCAGGGGTATGACATGGTTAAGGTACTAAAAACAAAACAAAACAAAACAAAAAAACTTCCAGCCAAGAATTCTCTGTCCAGCACAGCTGGCATTCAAAAATGAAGGAGAATACCTATATTCACAGATAAACAGAAATTAAGAGAGTTTCTCAATAAGAAACCTGCCCTTCATGAAATACCAAAAGGAGTTGTGCAGGTCAAAAGGGAAAAATATGACAGAGTTGGAGGAGAGTGTAAGAACAACTAAAAGATAAAAAGAGAAATAAAAACAACATATGGCATACATAAGCCTAAAGAAAATATGGCTAATGTGAGTAATCCCTTGACAGTAATAACATTGAATGTTAATGGACTAAACTCTCCAATCAAGAGACACAGATTGGCAGAATGGATAAGGAAATATGAGCCATCTATATGTTGTCTACAGGAAACCCACCTTAGACCCAGCAATGCAAGGAGGCTGAAAGTGATTGGTTGGAAAACATTTTAACATGGAAACAATAACCAAAAAAGGGCAGGAATAGCTATATTGGATAAAATAAATGTTAGATGCAAGACTATTGTAAGAGACAAAGAAGGCCACTATATGTTAATAAAAGGATAATCTATTAAGAATAAAAAACAATCGTAAACATTTATGCACCTAACCAGGGTGCCTCAAAATAACATGAGGCAAACATTGGAAAAACTAAGGGGAGAAATAGATGCCTCTATAATTATGGTGGGGGACTTGAATGCACCATTATTATCATTAGAAAGAATATCTTGACAGAGAATCAATAAAGAAACAAAGACCTTGAATAATACATTAGAGGATCTGGACATAATAGACATATACAGGACATTATACCCAAATGCAGCGGAATATACATTTTTCTAAAGAGCACATGGATCATTCTCCAGGATAGACCACATGCTAGGCCACAAAACAACTCTCAATGAATTCAGAGAGATTGAGATTATACAAAGTAATTTCTCTTACCACAATGGGATGAAGCTGGAAATCAGTAAGGGGCAGAGAAGCAGATTAGGCACAAAAATATGGAAGTTCAACAACACACTCTTAGACAATCAGTGGGTCAAGGAGGAAATTGCAAAAGAAATCAATAACTACCTCGAAACAAATGAAAATGACAACACAACATATCAAAACCTAGGGGTTGCAGCAAAAGCTGTACTGAGAAGGAAATTCATAGACATAAATGCCTTAAATTAAAAAAAGAAGAAAGAGCTAAAATCCAAGTTCTAACTGCACACCTGGAGGATTTAGAAAACAACAACAACAAACTAACCCCAAACTAATGCCAAAGCAAGTAGAAAGAAATAAAGATTAGAGCAGAGCTAAGTGAAATTGAAAATAAGAAATCACTAGAAAAAATGAAACCAAAAGCTAGTTCTTTGGAAACATTAATAAGGTTTACAAATCCTTAACTAGGCCAACAAAGAAAAAAGGAGAGAAGATGCAAATACATAAAATAAGAAATGAGGAAGGGGATATCACCATTGATCCCAGAGAAATAAAGAATATCATAAGAGGGGCTGGCTAGATAGCTCAGTGGATAAGAGCGCCAGTATACCATATGGGAGGCCCTAGGTTTGGTTCCTGGGGACCTCTCCGAGTGGGCAGATGGCCTTGAGAAAGGCAAGCCGCCATAGGCAGGGCAAAGCCACCGTGGGCAAGGCAAAAAACCGCCATGGGCAGGGCAGAGCCCCCACGGGCAAGGCAAAGTCACCCGTGAAACACGGAGCTGCCGCCTGCAAAGCACGGAAGCTGGGCAGTCCGCAAAACACGGAGCACTGCTGCCCACAAAACATGGAGCGGAGCCGCCTGTGAAAATGGAATGGACCCACCCACAAACAGAACGAGCCACCTCCGCAGAGGGCCGACTCACCGCGTCGCTACAAAGATGGGGGGAGACAAGAAGCAGACATAGAAAAACACAGAAGAATGGACACCCAGCAAGAGCAAGCAGAAAGGGGGAAGGGATATGTAACCAAAAAAAAAAGAATATCATAAGAGGACACTTTGAAAAATTGTATGCCCCCAAGATAATTTAGAGGAAATGGACACATTCTTAGAAACTCACAAGCAGCCTACAGTGATGAAAGAAGAAATTGATAAATTCAGCAGAACAATCACAAGTAACAAGATAGAATTAGGGGGCCAGCTATAGCCCAGTGGATAGGGCGCCAGTACACCACATGGGAGGCCCTGGGTTTGGTTCCCAGGGGCCTCTCTGAGCGGGGCAGACCGCCTTGAGGGGGCAAGCCTCTGTGGGAGGGGCAGAGCCACCATGGGCAGGGCAAAAAACTGCCACGGGCAGGGCAAAGCCGCCATGGGCAAGGCAAGTCGCCCATGAGCAGAATGGAGCCACCCACGAGCAGAGCAGAGTTGCCCTCCAGCGGGGCAAGCCGCCCGCGTCTGGGCAAGCCGCCCGCGTCTGGGCAAGGCTGCCACTCACCGGTGGGCTGACTCGGCGTGTTGCCACAGCGGGGAGAGACAAAGCAGACACAGAAGAGTGCAAAAATGAACACAGCAAGAACAAGCAGAAAGGGGGGGGGGATATGTCAAAACAAAACAAAACAAAAAAAAGATAGAATTAGTCATCAAAACCTCCAAACTAAGAAGAGCCCAGGAACAGATGGCTTCACAGGTGAATTCTACCACACATTCTGAAAAGAACTAACACCAATCCTGCATGAACTCTTCCAAAAAATAGAAGTGTAGCGATCATTGCCTAACTCATTTTATGATGCCAAAATCACCCAATACCAAAGACAAACAAAGATGCTGCAAGAAATGAAAACCATAGACCAATCTCTCTAATGAACCTAGATGCTAAAATCCTCAAGAAAATACCTGCTAGTCATATTCAACAACACATCTAATGAATTGTACACCATGACCAAGTGGGCTTCATCACTTGTATGCAAGGATGGTTTAACATAAGAAAATCAATCAATGTAATACACCACGTAAACAGATTGAAAGAAAAAAATCACATGATCATCACTATAGATGCAGAAAAAGCATTTGACAAAATACAGGACCATTTCCTGATAATAACACTTCAAAAAATAGGAATGGAAAGAAACTTCCTCAACATGATAAAGTGTATATATGAAAAACACAAGCTAACATCATATTCAATAGTGAAATCCTAAAAGCTGTCCCTCTAAGATGTGGCACAAGACAAAGATACCCACTGTCACTGCTCTTATTTAACTTTGTGTTAGAAGCACTTGCTCAAACACTTAGGCAAGAGACAGATTTAAAAAGGCATCAAAATTGGAAAGGAAATGTAAAAATTTCACCATTTGCAGATAACCTGATCCACTACATAGAAAGCCCTGTGACATCTACAACCAAACTTCTAGAGCTTATTAATGAGTTGAGTAAAGTGGCAGGTTATAAGATCAATGTGAAAAAATCAGTAACATTTCTGTACACTAATAATGAGCAATCTGAGGAGGAAATTGAGAAAAAAAAATCCCACTTAGAATTGCAACTAAAAGAATCAAATAACAGGAATAAATCTAACTAAAGATGTAAACGACTTGTATGTGGAAAATTACACAACACTGTTAAAGGCATCAAAGAAGACCTAAATATATGGAAGAATATTCCCTGTTAATGAATAGGAAGACTAAACATCACTTAAATGTCTATACTACCCAAATTGATTTATAGATTTAATGCAATCCCAATAAAAATTACCACAGCATTTTTTACTGAATTGGAAAAACTAACTATGAAATTTATTTGGAAGGACAAGGTGCCCTGAATAGCCAAAGTCATATTAAAAAAGAAAAATGAAATTGGAGGAATCACACTACCTGACTTTAAAATGTACCACAAAGTTACAGTGGTCAAAAATGCATGGTATATTCACAAGGATAGACATACCAACCAATGGAACTGAATTGAGAATTCTGATATAAATCCTTGCATATACAGTCAACTGATATTTGTCAAGGCCACCAGGCCCACTCACTAGGAGAGAATAGCCTCTTCAACAAACGGTGCTTGAAGAACTGGATATCCATATTCAACGAATGAGAGAAAGAACACCATTAACTTAAGATGGATCAAAGATCTAAGTATAAGAGCCAAGACCATAAAGATCTTGGAAGATAATGCAGGGAAGCATCTACGGGATCTGTATTATGAAATGGTTTCATGAACTTTATACCCAAAGCATGAGCAATGAAAGAAAAAATAGATAAATGGGACCTCCTCAAAATTAAAAACTTTTGCACCTCAAAGGACTTTATCAATAAAGTGAAAAGGCAGCCTGCTCAAGGGGAGAAAATATTTGGTAACCCTATATCTGATAGGGGCCTAATATCCAGCATATATAAAGAAATCCTACACCTTGGAAATAAAAAGACAAACAACCCATTTAAGAAATGGACAAGTGATTTGAAAAGATACTTCTCCAAAGAAGAAATACAAGTGGCTAAAAAGCACATGAAAAGAAGCTCAACATCACTTGCCATTAGGGAAATGCAAATCAAACCACAATGAGATATCATTTTACAACCATTAGACTGGTGGCTATTAAAAAAACAGAGGACTACAAGTGTTGGACAGGATGTGGAAAAATGGAAACCCTTATTCACCGCTGGTGGGAACGTAGAATGGTGCAGCCATTGTGGAGGACAGTTTGGCAGTTCCTCTGGAAGCTAAATATAGAACTGACATATGATCCAACAGTCCCACTGCTGGGTATATAACCAGATGATTGAAAACAGGGACACAAACAGATATATGCACTCCAATGTTCATAGCAGCATTATTCACTATTGCCATAAGTTGGAAAACAACCCAAATGGCCATCAACAGATGAATGGATAAGCAAACTGTGGTATATACATACAATGGAATATTACTCAGCTGTAAGTAGGAATGCAGTATTAACACCTCGGATAACAGGGATGAATCTTGAAGACCTTATGTGGAGTGAAGCAACTAGGCACTGAAGAACAAATATTAAATGACCTTATTGATATGAACTAAGCAAATTGAGCAGACTCACAGAGCTAGAGTCTGGAAGATAGGTTTACAGGAGACAGAAAGGGAGAAAGAAGATTGTGAGTCAATGCCCATATGAGCAAAATCTATGATAAGAGGGAAAGGTTTTGTGGTGTAGTGGATAGGCATAACAGTGGTACAGAGATTCTACTGTGTTGGGCAGTGCTGGTCTGTGAGGGTGGTAGGGAGGGATGGGTTGGTTGGACTGTCCATGGAACTGGGGGGTT
>PVKH010027508.1:0-12997 GCA_004027955.1 Chaetophractus vellerosus | reverse complement strand
ATAGTTAGTACTATTGTTTCAATATTCGTTCATCAATTGAACAAATATACCATATTCATGTAAGATGTTATTGGTAGGGGAGGATGTGGGGAGGAGGGGTAGGGTATATGGGAACCCCCTATATTTTCTATTTGACTTTTCTGTAACCTACAGCTCTTTGGAAAATAAAGTGAAAATATATAAGACACTGGGAGAGCATAAAGAAGAAACTGTAAATATACATTAAAGATATTAGATCTTATGCTGATCAAAAGCACTATACAAGATTTTTAAATTTTAACATCTTTTTTCCTTTAATATTATTTTAGTTGGCTTTGTTTTGGGGGAAGTTTTGGATTGCAGAAGGGTTGCAACTGTGGCAGGGGAGCATCACTGCTGCAGGGTAAAAATGGTAGATGGATATGTGGGGAGTGGTGACCTGGAGCATGCCTCTTTAGAATATGAAGGTGTTCATATGGTCATGGAGTATTGTCTCAGTGGATGGAGAGCCACAGAATAACCAACAGAATATTGAATTCCCAACTTGGGTAGTCCTGCTACATTCTCCTAGTGAAGGAGGACAGACCAATACACCAGGCCCTTGATATTGATGCTTGTACTTATGAACCTTGTTCTTGTGAAATTGAAACTTAAACTAGGAATATATATTGCCTAAGAATTATCTCCTGAAAATCTCCTTGTTGTTCAAATATAGCCTCTCTTTAAGCCAAATTCAGAATATAAATCCACTACCTTCCCCCTGACGTGGGACATTACTCCTGGCGATGTGCCTTCCTGGCACTGAGGGATTATTCCCAATCGCCAACTGTTGATGTATTTGGAAAAAGACCTAGAACAAAAGGGGGAAATATTAAATACAAATGAGTTTTTATGGCTAAGAGATTTCAAAGTGAGTTGGGAGGTCATTCCAGAGGTTATGCTTATGCATGTCTCAGGAGGATCTCACCTTCTGTCAAAGTACCTTAAGCAGGGGTGCTCCTGATGGATCTAGGGACATCTAGACACTATAGGCAGGGCAGTCAACCCCAGGAAATAGGCATCCCATCTGTGGGCCTTACTTTGGAATATATAATAACCTATCTTTCCAGTGTATCAGAGTTAGACTCATTTATAATTTTCCTACACATGGTTCTTCTGCGCTACTTATTTGAACATGTAATTAGAACTATACCCTTTAAATATATGTCCCAGAGACTTGAGTCTTGCCACTGTTCATATGCCAGTTGAGCTCTGAACCTCATCAGAGTTGCAGCCAACACCTACTCTCCAGTTCATCAGACTCACCTAGGACAACTAACTAGAGGTTGATGATGGACAGCACCCATCCCAAAAAACAGAGAGTATGTACAATTGCAAGTAAGACACTTCCATTAATCTGCCCCATGGGACCTAAGCATCCTCTCAATCAGAAGCAGTGTGGGCATCACCATCCCAAAATCCTTAAGACTGAGAAATGAGCAAACATAAGGGGGGAATGAAACTATGGACTAAAGTAGACATTATTATTCTAGTAATGGAACAACTTGTAGCACTGATATAAAGACAGTGGTCACCAGAGTTTCTGAGGGGAGGGAGAGGGAAGAATAGGTTTAACTTGGGGCATTCTTGGGACACTGGATTTCTTCTGTATGATATTGCTAAAATGTATACAAACCATTATACATTTTGTCAAACCTATAAAATTGCGTGCTACAAAGAGTAACCATAATGTAAACTACATAATGTAAAGCAGGAATGCTTCAGTGTGTGGTCATCAATTGTAACAAATGTACCATACTAATGAAATATGTTGTTAATGGGGGAAAATGTGGGGGTATAGGGTATATGGGAATCCCCCATATTTTCAATGTAACATTTATGTAATCTGAAGCTCTTTTAAAAAAAGAGATGAAGATGTTAATAGAGCTGTATTTTATAACAAATGTGCAAGATTTATAAATTAACAAATGTTAACAGAGATGTATTTTATAATAGTAGTGTGACTCCATCCTGAAGATGTTACAGTTAAATAATTTACATATAATATATAAACATGCACCTTACAAAAGAGCACCAAAATACATTAAACAAAAACTGACAGAAATGAAGGGGGACATAGACAATTCAACAATAATAGTCAGATATTTAAATGCCCCACTTTCAATCAATGACAGAAGAACAACTAGGTAGAAGATTGACAAGTTTTGAATAACACTATAAGCCAACTAGACTTAGACATCTGGAGAACACTCTACTCAACAACAGATTACGCATTATTTTCAAATGCAGAGGAAACCTTCCTCAGAATAGACCATGTGGTAGGCCATAAAACACCTCAATAATTTTAAAAGGATAGAAATAATACAAAATATATTCTCCTACCACATGGAAAGAAATTAAAAAAAACTATATCAGGGGAAAATTTTGTGAAATCACAAAAATGTGGACATTAAACATCAGACTCCTAAATAACCAATTCGTCAAAAAATAAACCATAAGGGGAGTTACAAAATACTTTGAGATAAAACAAAATGAAGACTCAACTTACCAAAATGTAGTGGATGCAGCTAAACCAGTGCTTAAAGGGAAATATATAGCTGTAAATGCCCCTTTTTAAAAAAGAAAAAAATTCTCAAAACAATAATCTAAGTTTCTACCTTAAGACACTGGTAAAAGAATAGCCAAGTAAACCTAAAGCAAACAGAAGGAAGGAGATAATAGTGATTAGGGTATAATCACTGACAGTGAATTAAAGAATAAAAAATCAACTGAGAAAAATCAATAAAAGCAAAAGGTGATCCTTTGTAAACATTTATATACTTGACAAACCTTTTGCTAGAATGACGAGGAAAAAAAGACTCAAATTAGTAAAATCAGAAATTAATGAGGAGATACTACTTCCAATCTTACAGGAATAAAAGGTATTATATATGAATACTATGAACATATGCATGCCAATATATTAGACGACTTGGAAGAAATAGACAAATTCCTAGAATAATATAAGCTACTGAAACTGACACAAGAGGAAATAGAAAATCTGATCATACCTAAAACAAGTAAAAAGAATGAATTAATAATTTAAAAATCAGGGGAGAAGATGTGGCTCAAGCAGTTGGGCACATGCCTCTCACATAGGAGGTCCCAAATTCAGTTCCCAGTGCCTCCTAAAGAAGACAAGCTGACAACCATCAGACAGACAAGGAAGTCATCACAGGAAGGGGGAGGGGGGAGGAATAAAAAAAAATCTACCACAAAGAAAATTTCAGGCCTATATGGCTTTACTGATGAGTTCTACAAATTCAATTATTTAAAGAATAAATAATTCTACACAAACTATTCTAAAATATGGAAGAAGAACTAATACTTTCCAAGTAGGAGGCCAGTATTTTCCTGATACCAAAATCAGAGAAAGACATTGCAGGAAAGGAAAGTGGTAAACAATACCACTTAAGTATGTGGATTCAAAATCCCTTAACAAAAGAGTACCAAGTCAAATCTAAAACATATACAAATAATTACACACCATAATCAAGTAAAATTATCCAAAATTTGTTTAGCATCCAAAAATCAATGAATGTAATACGCTATATCAATAGAATAAAAATCCAATAGCACATGATAATTTCAATATATTCAGAGGAAACATTTTATGGAATCTAATACCCTTTCATGATAAAAAGCACTCAACAAATTAGGAATAGATAGGGATGCTCTTAGCCTGATAGATATTAATAACATCTATGAAAAACTCATAATTAACATCCTTAGTGGTGACATTGTGTCTTTCCTCTAAGATCAGGAATAAGATGAAAATGTCTGATCTTAACCCCTCTATTCAACATTGTACTGGAGGCTATATCCAGAACAATTAGGAAACAAAAAGAAAATAACTGCCATCCAGATTGGAAGCCTAGAGTAAAACTATCTCTATTCACAGATGACACAATCATTTAGTGGAAAAATTCTAAGATATCCACTAAAATACTATAAGGACTAATATGAGATAAGCAAGGTTGTAGGATACAAGATTAGTATAGAAAAATCAATTGAATCTGTATACATTTATAATGACTCTGAAAAGAAAATTAAGAAAACAATTTCATTTACAATAGCTACCTGCAAAAGAATGAAATTGAAACCTCACATTATACTAGATACGAAAATTAATTCAAAATGGGCCAAGATCCAAATGTAAGACCTAAACATATAAAACTCTTAGAAGAAAACATATGATAACTATACACAACCTCACAGTGATTATTTAGAATTTCGGAAACCAAAACAAATGCCTAATATAGCTAAAACAGTAATGTCAGGATTGGTGACAGCCATAGAAAATCCCATGTTTTTAAGGGATGAATTCACTGCTAAAGAGAAGATCTTGAAAAATGCTATAGCTGATAATTACCTAACCTCGCTTGACTTGATAACCTTAGTTAGACCTTTACCCTAAAGATACACACATGAACACAGTTCACACTAAGGATACATATACCAAAATTACATCACTGGAATCATGATATGTTATACTACAATCCTTAGAGTCCTGTAAATTCTTTGCAAAAGGATTCATGCCCTATATGTTCTAAATTTGTTACAATAGGTGAACCACATAAGAGATATAAAGTAACAATACAGAATAAGAATTATTATGCATAACGTTTCCCTTGTGATACACCGCAGGTTATCAGATGGCATCAGCTATTTCAACACCAGAATTTGGAAACCTAACTACTTGCAAAAGGCATCTGTCATAGGTGACCCTACTATTGTAGTATATACCTTACAATTTAGTAAAAGAGAATTAATGCCTAGTGTGAGAGCACCAATATGCAGTATATACTTTTGAGAACCATATAGCCTACCGTTCATGGATTTGCCACTTAGGCAGAACCATAAAAGCAGGAAAACTTTGCAATTCCTATGCGGATTAGTAAGAGGATTTTTAGGAACTTTGGTATCACAATAACAGATAAAGCAAGTGGATGTAAAATTAGAGAATTTTAAAAGAACACAACAAATTTCTATGTCCATGTGATGGTAGCTGCTTATATTTAGGATTTCATTAAAAATATATATTAAATTATGCATCACATGGGGAAAGTGGAAAGGAATCATTAGACCCTTTAAAAACATAAATAGGTCAGATAGATCTTAACACTCAAAAGATTAGGAAAACTATTGACAAATGCAGCTAAAAACAATATAATACACTGTAGCAGAAGCTAAGGGATGTGGGAGTTATTTTAAGACTAGCATTTGTAACAGGTAGCTATCAAATATTGCTGATAATCTGACTAGATCCAAATTAGATGTGACTTGTGATAATGGATGTGATTACTGAGGAGCACATGAAATGTGAATATTAGCCTTGAAAGGAAGAATATGGAAATTGGCATACCACATTATGGCAATACCCCTGTTCTGAAAAGGAGTATGGGTGTATAGAGCAGAACAAACAGCCACAGAAATAGAAGGTATACAGACACCAGCACAGAATATGGAAGAGAGGATATTAGGTACTTACCTAATCCCTAGATACACAGAGATACCAGAAATAAACATACTAAGACTTTAGCTGAAATTCCAGAGAAACTGTTAGTAGGTAATCTAGGTAATTGGACTATGATGGTGTGCTCTAAAAATGAAAGAAATCTAACATTGGAATAAAGGAAGAAATGTGAAATTTTTCCTCCAAGTTTGTATCAAATTTTAGTGAATTACAAACATTACAATTGATGGAAAAATTCATTATACCTGGTACATAAAAGATAAAGGAACTCTGAGGTTGAACCATGAGGCATATTGTATTGCTAATAAGGAATTAACTCTAATTAATGTAAATAAAACATTGGCAAAATATGATCAGGGAAAAGAAAACTTAGAGGAAGATATGAAACAGATCCATTCCTTATTACAAAAGGCAGAAAAGGATCATGATATATATTTTCCAAAAATGATGGCTGCATTAAATACTGCCTATATGGCAACAGAAGAAACATTGCAGCGTGCTATAAGCCCTTCCACGCCTATTTTTTTTGTTGTTGTTACATATCCCTCCCCTTTCTTCTTGCTCTTGCTGTGTGTTCATTTTTGTGTGTGTGTTCTTCTATGTCTGCTTTGTCTCTCCCCTGCTGCGGCTACATGCCGAGTCAGCTTCACTGTGCAGGCGGCTTGCCCCGCTTCTGGGTGGCTCTGCTTCCGTTCCCGGGCAGCTTTTGCTCTGTTTGCGGGTGGCTTTGCTCTGTTCCCAGGCCACTTTGCCCTGCCCACGGCGGCTCTGCCCCGCCCACGGTGGCTTGCCTTCTCAGGTGGTCTGCCCGCTCGGAGAGTTCCCGGGGAACGGAACCTGGGGCCTCCCATGTGGTGTGCCAGTGCCCTATCCACTGGACTACAGCCAGTTCCCTCCGCACTTTTAGTGTTGTAAAAATGATATGTACTTGCAACAAAAATTGTCAAGGTTTTTACATATTTACAAAATTAAAGTTTTAGAAAGTTGGAGAATGGATGTTTGAACATGTTAAAAACTTATAGCAGCTATTATATTGGCTGCATTAAGAATTACAGTATTAAATGCTTATAAAAGGAGAGTATACAAAAATATTGTGATCTAAGATCACAGAGTGGAGCATTTGTTAGTTTGTAATAAACCATTTTTAATAATCAAAAAAGACCTTTGCAGATTTTTTTCCCCAAAGAGAATTATTAAATGCTGAAATTTATGAAAACTCAGAACCTAAAATATCATGGGCCTAGGGATCCCTCGTGGAATAAAAATGCAAAAATAAACATCAACCTATTTAATTATCCTGATTCTGCGATGTTTATTTCTAACAATAGTGCTATTATAACATGACAGAATTATGATTATTTCAAATTAATTATTATTTGATATTAATATCTGCATAGTTTATATATAGTGTTTTCATGTCACTTTATTTTCAGAGAAGGAACTCTATTATGTATATGTCTTCTAATCTAGAGTCATGGGTGTTTTACTTTCCTAGGCTGCTTCAGCAAATACCATGAAATGTGTTGACTTAATGGGAATTTATTAGCTTACAATTTTGAGGCTTAGAAAATGCCCAAATCATGGGACCATCAAGGTGATGCTTTCTTTCTGACGAGCAGCTGCAGGTTTTCCTTGGCTCTTCTGCCACATGGGAAGTCACCTAGAAGCGTCTGCAGATCTTTCCCTTATCTTCTGTTTCACTGATTTCAGTGTCTTGCTTCTGTAGCTTTCTCTGTTAGTGTCTGAATGAAATTCAATCTTCTTATAAAGGTCTCCAGTAACAGGATTAAGACCCACCCTGTTTGAGGTGCAAAACACCTTAACTGAAGCAACCTCATCAAAAGTTCCTATTTATAGAAGAATACCAGTAAGTCCACTCTAGTCCATAGTTCATTCCTCAGTCTGAGGATTCTGGGAGAGAATGTAAACTACAAAGTAAATTATAATCCATGCTCTGTGGCAAAGCCCCAAAATGTGTTTTATCAATTGCAATGAATGTACCACACTAATGAAGGATGTTGTTTATGTGGGTAAAAATGAGAGGTATGGGGAGCGGGGCATATGGGAATCCCTATATTTTTTATGTAGCATTTATGTAATCTAAGTATCTTTTAAGAATTTAAAAATATATATATTTTTAAAAGTTCCCATTTACAATGGGTTTGCACACACAGGAGTGGAGATTTAAGAACATGTTTTTCTGTGGTACATACATCTTCAAACCATCACAATAGGGTCATTCATGTGTGATTTGGAAAATAATTATATGTTACACTGATTTTTTTATAAATGTTTTCTTTTTACCTTTCCTTATCACATACATCACATGAATGTCTTTCACTGGTTTTTGGACATGATAATCAAAATTATGAGAAAAGTTTGCTGCGGCTATAGATAATATATCTGGAAAAGTGGGCACTATACATCATATTTAATTTTTGTTAAAAAACCTTCATTTAAGTATTTCTTTAATACAATAGAAAATGGATTTTTCAATTATAATTCAAGCCTGAGTAGCAACATGAAATTCAAAAAGTGACCTTTATTTTTAGAAAATTTATTATCATTTTCATCTTTACATTGAATTAATTTCAAAGGTATATCTGAATCTTCCACTGTCACCTTATCCATGATTCACTATCATCTTGTCCATGTGTCCATGCTTTCTGTTGTTATTACTGGCTCTTGGCCTATTTAATTACTTCTGAAATGAACTGCTACAAGTAAGAATTGAAATATAAAATAGCCAAATCCTTAGATAACGCAATAATGCAATCTAGTCTGAAAACACAGCATTTCTCTAATAGTTCCTTTAGGAGGAAGTAAACATTTTAGAGAAGGGTGTTTCATGCTCATAGAAGCATGAGAACTGGGAAATAACAGAAGTAAACAGAAATATTGTCATTAAAGGCGCTCTAGAAAATTACATGTGTGCATGTGTGATTTTTAATAGCCTACTGTAATGTTAATGATATTTTCCTACTTTGTATGTGTCCAGAACATGTATCTACAGTAGGGCTTAATTTTGAAGGGTCTTGGAGAGCAAATGCCAAAATTTACACCATTATTTCTGTTTGTGTTTTTTTGTTTTGTTTTGTTTTATTGTTGTTTGTTTGTTTTGCAGTACCTACTAAAATCAGGCTCTTAATAGTTTCTTTTTGCTAAGGATTTTTCCTTAAAAGTTTCAGAGAGAGCTTTTAGTTGTAAAGCTTCTTTCTTTAAGATACATCAGTAAATTTCCCAGAAATTAAATTTAACATAAGAAGCAATGCTAGTCTGCATTTCTTGGAATTTAAATTATGTTTCACTTATGAAATAGATGACTCTAAGTATGAGTCTCTTCAATTAGTGCTAATGTGATGAAATGGCAAAATTAGTTAAGAGGATGTTCAAATTTTTAGAAATAAATAAGGCTAGAAGGAATTCCTTACTTAAGAATACCAATTTGTCACTGTCATCCACTTTTTTAAGCAAATACAAGCAAAATCACTGGGCAAAATCATGCTTTTGTGAACTGAATAGTAACTCAGGTTAAATATGTTTCATAATGTGAAAGACAATTAGTGATGTGACCTGTCAGGATATTTTTTAACTAGGTTTAGTCATCCATAGCCAAAATGATGATAATTGGACGTAGAAGAGATGAAATTATTTTGCTTTAAAATTTAGCAGTGACAATGAACTGGAAACTAAAATTTGCTATCTAAATTTTGAGTAACAGAAAAAAATAAAAGCTAGTTAAAACATTGATAATTATGAATCACTAATTTAATTTACTGATATATGTCATTTCTGCATGAGCTAAAATAGATCAATCAACATATATTTAATAAGTGCATATTATGTGCGCTCTCATTTTCTTACCCAGGAAATACAAACACATCACCTCTCCAGTTTCAAAGTCACTGCAATCTGTTCATATATGCAAGCTCTCTACTGGCATCTCAGCCATAAATCTATGAGACATCATTTTATTTACTCTTTCTCCATTATTTGAAATATTTTCCATCTTATCTTTTTATCACACAGGCTCTGTCAAACACAGCAATCACAAGTAATCTAACCCATATAAATTTCCAACCCTTTTCTCAAGCTAGTGGGAAAAAAAGACTGCACAAATCTATGTATTCCCTGATTTACATTCTAACTTGGCCCTAACTGTTGTCTGTAAATTTTTTTTGTACTTCCTTAATTACTATCTCTTCAATTTTCCTAAATTTTAAATCTAAATTAAGCTCTTTCTTCAAATTTCCTATATTGGAACACCATTGGAAGAATAGGACCCATCCAAAAAGAACTCTTAATTTCCTCCCATACTACCTGTAAATTTATTTAATTACTACCATTAATTTTATAATTATATGTACCCTTTTTATATCTTTTCACAAAATCTCAGGATATTATCACATATCCTGCCTGCTCTTTGTCTTTTTTCTTTTTCTATTTCTTTTTTTTTTTTTTTTTCCGTAGGAAGAGGGGAGGCAAAGTTTTTTTGTTTTATTTTGATTCTGTATTAAGGAATCTCTTGCTGTAGAATAGGAAGTATTCAAATATCGGTTAAAATGTCTGAAAATCAATAATTATTCAGCTTTTAAGCATGCCACACAGGAATTTTAAATCTAAAAATCACTGTTTGAACCATGTGTACGTGGTTCAGTTTGGCTCCTCAGTCCCCATGTAAATCAGAGGAAATAAATATAGTACTGGGGGTGGGGATAGAGAGTTGTGAAGTAAACTAGGTGATAATGTGTCAAATATATCCAGCTCTAACTCTTTCTATTCTTTTGCAAATGTAATAGTGGCAAATAAATTTTTTTACCTTTATAGATTTCTTTAACTTGTGGTAATAGGTTTGACTAGGTTATTTGAACCAATTCACTCACTGAAGACAACTAAAAATTCTGCATAAAATATTTAAAAGTCTATATGCTTAAAAGCACCAAATAAATGGAAAATAAGAAGGCCTGCTAAGTCAAATTCTAACAAGAAGCAGGAACTCAGAGCAGTAAGGTAACAGAATACTGAAGCCACTTTTATACTGACAGCCTTTATTGAACCAGGTAAATGTGGGCTTTAGGTTTTAGACATACATAGGCTGAAGTCAGGGATCGGGGACTACCCATGTTGGGGTATCTACTAGCAGCCCTCCAGAAACAGCAATATGCTACAAATCCTCAGTACAATGGTGGACAGGAATTAAATTATCCCCAATATCTCAGCACAAGAAGAATGCAAAGAAATGTGCCCCAATCCTGAGCTAAGCAAAAGGGAAGAGCAACTTCCTGAGAAGTTGTAACCACATGCCAGCTCTTTAAAGGATTTGTGGCACTACCAGGGTTAATCTGAAACCTTAGACTATGATTTAATAATTGTGTTTATAATTTACAATTTTATTTTTTTCATTTATATTTTCTTGCTTACATGAATACGATTTATATAAGTTAGTTATTCTAAAATCCATTGTTTTGCAATTTGTTTTTATTTTTTCATTACCATCTTGAAGGCATTTCTGCATTGCCTCTGGCTTAATGTTGAGAATGAGAAGTCTGATGAGAGTATGACTCTGATTTCTTTAGGTATGATCTTTAGTTTTACTTCATCAAAATTATGTGATCTTTGCTTGTATCCTTTAGAATTCTGAAATGTCTTTAAATTTTATCTATGTGTAAGTATTTTATTGCTTTTCATTCACTGATTGGGTAGTTGGAAGACCTGTTACAAATGAAGACCTTCCAATAAAATTTTCTTCTATTTCTGTGAGGGTGCATTTCTCCAGTTTCCCTATTTGATGGTTGTTGTTTTCTGAAAATGGTATTGGGTGCATAATGGAGTTTCTAGAATGCATCATCTACAAACATTAACTTTTCATCATGTTTCCAAGCAAGTGATATTCACTCTAATTTTTGAAAGATTTTATTGACATTATCTTTCAATCCTACCAAATTCAGAAATGGTGTTCTTTAACGATTATTAACTTTGATTATTAAAGCCCACACTGTATTCATATTTCCTTCATTTTAACCTTTATACTGTTCCAAGAGCTCACCCAAGCTACCACATTATGCTTAGTTTTCATGTGTTGGGCTTTTCCTAGCTGGGATAGTTGCTTAGACTTTCCTTGTTTTTGATGACCTTGACACCTTTGAGAAATACTGGTCAGGTATTTTTGTAGAATTTCCCTCAGTCAGGATTTATATAATCTTTTCCTCATGATTTTATTGTAGTTATCAGTTTGGGGAAGGGAGACCATAGAGGGAAAGAGCCCCTCCAGTCATATCACGTCTAGGGAATATGCTATCAGCATGGCTTTTCAGTGTTGATGATAACCTTGATCTCCTAGATGAAGCAGTGTTTGTCAGGATTCTATACTGTAAAATTAACCACTTTTCCCCATTTCTATACTGCATTCTTTGGGGGAAAAAAGTCATTTTTCACAGCCCACACTTAAGGAATATGCTTTTATTCTCCACCTTCTTGAGGGCCAGAATTTGCAAAAATTATTTGGGGCCCTTCCTCATGGGTGATTTATCCATTCTTCCCCATTTTATTTATTCATTCAATCTTTCATTCATATCAACGTGGATTCATAAATATACCACAATTAGTTTTTCTGTGCATCTATTGAAGGACATTTATGTTGCTTCTCGCTTTTCACAATTATGAAATGAGCCACTATAAACATCCATTTCAACTTTGTGTGTGGATATACGTTCTCAAGTCAATTGAATATATAACTAGGAAAGGGAGGTAATGATGAGATATCCAAAGGAACATGTCACTCACTATTTGCCTCAAGAGTTCAAAAGTTTGATCAGGACTAAACATGTAGCTAATCTGAAGGTATGTGTTATCTTTAGAAAGTTGAAAATGAAAAGCTGAGATGTGAGAGGTAGGAGTAGTTGTGGAGAAGTTATGGAAAAGTATATATTCAGGGAAACTGGTGGAAAGGAGGGCAGATGAATTTATATTCATTCTACTGTTTTTCCTAAATGTCTGTATGTTTGGTTCTATTTCTTGTTTGTATCAATGATGAAGCCGAATTATTTATAATATATTTTTATTAGAGAACTTGTGAACTTACAAAACAGTCATGCACATGTGTAGAATTCCCATACAACACCCCTTCACCAACACACCACACCATTGTAGAACCCTTGTTACAGATTATGAGACAATATCATCAGACTATTACCACTAACTATGGTCCATAGTGTACATTGGGCATATTTTGATTAAACTGAATTTTATTTTATTTTTTTTTTATTTTTTATTTTTAAAGATTTATTTATTTTATTACATATCTCCCCTTTCCCCCGCTGCGGCGACGCGCCGAGAGTGGTCACTGCGCAGGCGCGGCTTTCCCCGCTTGTGGGCGGTCTCTGCGTCCATTCACGGCCGGCGCTTGCTTCAGTTCGCGGGTGGCTGGCTGCGCTCCATCCACGGGCGACCTGCCCTGCCCGTGGCGGCTCTTGCCTTGTCCGTGGCAGCTTCTTGCCCTGCCCA
>PVKH010027507.1:0-13006 GCA_004027955.1 Chaetophractus vellerosus | reverse complement strand
AAGAAGAATGCAAAAAAAAAAAAAAGAACACAGCAAGAACAAGCAGAAGGGGGGATATGTAACAACAAAAAAGGGATTTAAAAAAAAGGAGATACTTTTAAAACATGTATTTATGAAGGTTTCTAATGACATATAGGGGAAATGTTTGATAGTATGCAAAAAAAACATGGGACATGAAATTGCAGATTATACAAATAAGATTTTCACTATAGGGGCCGGCTCGATAGCCCAGTGGATAGGGCACCGGCATACCACATGGGAGGCCCTGGGTTCGATTCCTGGGGACCTCTCCTAGCGGGCAGACCGCCTTGAGAATGGCAAGCCACCATGAGCGGGCCAGAGCCGCCGTGGGCAGGGCAAAAGCTGCCACGGACAGGCAAAAGCCGCCGCGGGCAGGACAGGTCGCCCGCGAATGGAGCGCAGCCAGCCACCTGCGAACTGAAAGCCAGCCGTGAATAGAAGCAGAAGCCACCCACAAGCGAGGAAAGCCACGCCTGCGCAGTGACCAGTCTCGGCGCATTGCCGCAGCGGGGGGGAGGGGAGATATGTAATGAAATAAAAAAATCTTTAAAAAAAAAAAAAAAAAAGATTTTCACTATATGCAGAACTAATAAACCATGCATCAAAGAACATGTGATTTCAATTTCAATACCAAATTACCAAATACATCCTTTGAACCAAAGCTTTCAGTGTATTATTAATGGAAATTAGTACAAATGGTGGCTAAAGTAAAAGTTGAAGTGAATAATCCAATCTGACCTGACTTACTGAATCTAGGAACAACCTTTAAGCTAAACCTCACTAATAAATTTTGCAATAAACACCATTCAGCAAGTTAGTAAAGGCATGGCATAGCACCATTATTTATAATAGCCAAAAGTGGAAACAACCCAAATGTAAATGAATTATTGAACTGATAACCAAAATGTGGTACACCCACACAACGGAGTATTTAACCATAAGAAAGAATAAAGTATTGATATATGCTGCCAACATGGATGAACCTTGAAAACATTACTCTAAGTGAAATAAGTCAGGCACAAAAGGCCATATATTGTATGGTCCCATTTATAAGGTATCTAGAATAGGCAGTTTATAGTGATTATCAGGAGCTAGGGGAAGAAGTAATGGGGAGTTACTGCTTAATGGGTATAATTTCTGTTTGGGATTACAAAAATGTTTTAGAAATAGTAGTGAAAGTTACACAACAATGTCAATGTACATTGAACTGTACTCTTAAAAATAGTTAAAATGGGTTTTGTTATGAATATTTTATCATTGAAAAACACATTAGGCTAAGTGAAATAAGCCAGACACAAAAGGCCACATATTGTACACTTCCATTTATATGAAATGTCCAGAACAGGCAAACTCATAGAGCAAAAGTAGATTATAGTGGTTGCTAGGGGTCAGAGGGAAACTGAGAAAAAACAAACAAAAAACCTGAAGGTAGTATGAAAAAATTCTGACAAAACTAGGTTTTGTGGATATCTTAATTTATTTTGTAAACATTTTTTAATGAAGGGATACCATTTACAAAATAAATATTAATAGAATATATTACTTAGAAATGAAAAGTTAAAAATAACTTCTCTAATAAATAGTAGAGACTAAGGAGGGAATGAATATGGGCATTATTTTTCATTATAAAATCACTCAGTCACTAACTTATGTACATGTTATCACTAGAATAACATTTTTAAAAAGCACACAAAAAAGCAAATCAATGGCTTCACCAAATCTAGTGATTTTAATAGTTTCTGCTCAGTAAAAAATACAATGAATGGAACCAGTCATTTATCAGTAGATGTTATAAAAACTGTTTTAAAGGTTGCTGGACAACAGGACTCACAGTCTCAAAATATTACCACACGGATTAGTAACAAAGGGAGAAAAGGACCTTAAGGAGAGCTCTGACAACCTTAACCAAGTTATTTAACTTAATCATAAAAAATAGGATCAAGAGCCATCATGTGACTCCTGCTGTGATGCACTGAGAAGAGAACATCACCCATGAAACATTCTTGCAAAAATATTCTTACTCTAAATCAAAGAGTCAAATCCAAATTTGGAGAGATTCTGAAATTAAAAAACAGGGCAAAATTACCTGGATGCTTCAAAAATGCCAACGTCACGAAAAACAAAAACAAAATTAAGAAAAAAAAAAAGGGCTGGAGAAATGTTCTATATTGATAAAGTAACTAAAGAGACACGAAAATTAAACTCAATGTATATCCTTGAACTGGTCAAAGGTCAAAAACAAAAACCGCTATTACGGACATTACAGAGAAAATTTAATGTGAACTCTGTATTAGTTAATATTGTATCAGCATCTTAAATTTCTTAAGTGTGATAACAGCATTCTGATCATACAGAATGTCCTTACACCTAGGAGATACATTCAGATGTGAAATGTCATGTCACAACTTACTCTAAAATTATTCACGGCAAAAAGGTGTGTCTGCTGATTTATAAGCGTGATTATGGTTTAAAGGGGTAGTATGTGGATGTAATATTTCAATTGAAAAGAAGCTAGAGAATAATCTAGAGAATGTATAACTGTGATTTCGGTGGCGGATGAAGATTGTGATTAATAGTATAAAAATGTTTTTTTACAAAGTGTTAAGAACATGGTGATACACAGAAAAATTACAATTAATATAACTTATGGATGATAGTTAACAGTAATATTGTAATATTTTTGCAGCAATGGCAAGAAAATATTTCAATTCTAAGGGGCAACAATGGGATGTCTAAGGGGGTATGGGACTTCTCCTTTCACAGTAATGAAAATGCTCTAAAATTGACTGAGGTGATGACAGCACAACTCTGTGATGAAAATGGAGAGCCAATGAGCGGACACTTTGAATGGACTGTACAAAACATGGGGCTGTACATACAGGGAATTCAGTGGTGGAAGATGGATTGTGGTTAACAGGACAAATATGTGAATGTTCTCTCATGAACAATAACTAATATATAATACTAATAGAAGGTATTAATAATCGGGTAGATTGGGGAAAAAATACACCAAATGCCTAAGTTATGGGCTTACAAAATATCTGTAGTAATATTTTGACAATGCTTGATGCTCTTTCATAGTTTTTAACAACTTTCGCAATCATGCAAGGTGGTGGTGGGGTGACGTATGGGAGCCCTGTATAATGACAATGCATGTTTGTTTTGTAAGTTCACAACTTTCACAATACAAGTATTGTTTATGTATATTCATGTATGAACACATCAATAAAAATTTAATGGGAAAAAAAGGGTTGCAGAAAATAATCAGTCTTCTTTCTACTTTTTCGTAGGTTTGAAATTTGTAATGATAAAAATTTTTCTGAAAAGTAAAGTTAAACTTACAGCTAGGAGCTGTCTTATAAGCATGTCTGAGGCTTTCTCAGAAATGTTGCCAACAAAAACTGTAGTAGTGGGACCACAATTTTCGTCGTTTTCTTTAGTCTTTAAGCCTGGATGATCTTTTCTTGCTCCCAAATGCTTTCCAACCATGGACACAGTGGGTACTAAAACCTAAGGTGAAGAAAGGCAATAATATTTGATCTAGTAATTAAGTTTCCTTTCAAGGTTAATGTAAGTTTGACTAAAAACATCAAATTTAAAATAGTAAGCATATAACACATTATTAAAACTCTGCATACTAAAGTTCTAAAGTTCCTTCTCCCTTTTAATATGAATAACACTCCCTTCCTTTTCTACCCTCCCTCATAATGAAATTGCCCAAAGAAGCTGATAGTCTACCAATTAATTAAAAGAAAAATTCTAGTTAAATAAATGTTAAGAGTAATTATTTATTCATGTTTTCATATATTAGCATTATGACTACTTTCTTAACTACAGTGCTTGCAGTGTACAGGAGCTTTGGTGAATGTGGAGAGTTAAGTTTCAAGATGGAAGACTGAATAATGAAGAACTTCAGCACAGACAATGCTTTAGTATAAGGAGGTACCGCGATATACTCATTGCACAGTCAAGCTTTATAAAGCTTGAAGGCATCATACTAGAAGTAAATAGTAAGATGAAAAATTGCTTAAAAGGAGCTAAAAATTAGGGAGAAAAGAGTAAAAAGGTACTCAACCCTAATTTCATTTTAAAATTTAAATTTTTGCTAGGGCCATCCCTATTTTCTTTTTTCTCTATTAGGAGGACAATAGACATGTCAAACCATGCTATCTTTCAAGACCAAGACAAGTTAAGGGAGTGATCTAAATGTCCTAAATCTTTAGTAACAAGTATATAAAGAGTCTAGAAAATATTTAAAGCGAAAATCATAAACTCATCTATTTAGGGACTATATTTTAGGGAGCAAATGCATATATGTATACCTACATGAAAAGGATACTCACTTGATTTTATACATGGATGGTCTGTTATTCTTTTAAATGTTATTTATAATTTATCTAAGTTTATCAAGTTTTTTGTTTTTTTTTTTTTTTTAGCTTTAAAAGCACTAGCTCTACATATTCCCCAATAACTGAGTAAAATTAAACTTACAGTTGGAGCAGGAGCCATAATGCTCATTGGTACAGGAATCATTGGGGTCCCTGAGAAAAAAGTATTATGAATATTAAGTATTAAGAATATTATATATGACCATATTCTATATCAATTACATGCCATACAGGTAAAGTGTCCCCTCTCGGGAAATATGCATGGAAACGTAGAACTAATGAAAATGAGATATTGATGAATGCCTTATTTTCCAAAGCAATGTGGTATCACACAGATCTATATGTACATGCAACAAAAAAATTATTCTGAAAGCAGAAAGGCTACCACAACATGCATAGCTTTTGTCTCAAGAAGTATAAAATTCTATAGTTTATAGGTTCTAGTTACCTGTTTCAGCAAATCCTCAAAACCAGTAATCACAAATATAGATTAACTTATATGCTAACAATGGTATTAACAAATCATTTAAATGTAAAACAATTACCAAATGAAAAATTAAGTTGGAAACCTAAGAAGAACCTTGTTATTCCTGGTTCTCTAATAGAAAACTGTAATATACAATCATGCAAAGACATGAGATCAGTAATCTCAGCAACTGTTACAGAGGAAACCAATCTCTAAGACAAGTGACTGCTGCTCTGAGTAACTCATTCTTCGAGTTCATGAGATGTCAAAGGGCTATCTACTACTGAGAGTCCTTGTTCACAAAACCAAGGGAAAGAAAATCTTACCATTTGTGAACTTAAGAAAAAGCTTCCAATAAGGGGAAAAAACAGGTAAAGATTCATCCACTATTCTAACATAAATTTAATGTTTCTAAATATACCAAGAAGTTCCTAAACCATCCGTCAGTTCAAACTTAGCACCAGTTTAAGGTAATTCTCCATTAAACTGGTAACAAAGTCTTTTTAACACTATCCCTGATCTGACTATAAAATAACTTCACATTTTCCATATTAAGATTTTTAAAGCATTAAAAAAATCAATAATCCTAATAATAAGCCCACAGAAAATTGTACAAAATAGAAAAAACAGACTTCACACTCAAACTTGGGCTTAATTCTTGGGTCTACCACTTTTTGTTATGTAACCTTGGGCAATTTCTTTAAACTCAGCTTCAGTTTACTCAAATTCTGTTGAAGTACTTATTTCGTCAGAGTGCCTGTGAGATTGACTGAGATAATTTAAATGACGCACCTATGTATAGTGGCTGTTCAAAACTATAATTAAGCAATTTGTATCTAAATTTTTCATCTTAACTCTATAAAACAAAAAAACAAATACTCCCCTATTTACCAATTGTAATCTATGTGGCACCTCTTCCACAGGTAAACTTGCTATTAAAAAAAAATTCAGAAAAAGACATGTTGAAAAGTTTTTTCTCTTTTACAGTTTTTCAAACAATTTAGAATTCACATTGAAAAATGTACTGCTACTAGTTACAAAGATTTATGCATGCTGAAGTGAAAAAAGGTGTACGAGGTATGAACAGCATACTACCAGGTGTCTTTTTTTTGAAGTGGGAAAAGAAGAAACGTAAGTCAACACACAAAGATATGCATAGCATTATCTCTGTAGAGTTACACAGTAGAAACTGGTAAGAAAGGGTGTCTTTTAGGGAAGAGAAGAGGAGCTGTGAGGGAAAAAAACATTTTTTTCTAGATGCATGTATTAGTTTTTAAAGGAAGAATGATGGACATTTTTCAAATTTATTTTCTAATTTAATCTATAATGTGTTTGCCACATATATTATCTCGTTAGAGTTCAATTGTACTAACAGGCAAAATGAGAAAATTATACTTGAAGACAACAGGTATTGCTATTTTGAATTATATAAGGTTAGCATTTAAAGTTTACTTTTAAAGCACTGATGCCTATACAGATTACATGTAGTGACTGAGTACAACTAAAGTCTGATTTACCACTCAAGTAAACTGTTTCCCTTAAACAGAAATGATAACATACACTGTTATGAATGAAATCATAAAAATCAACAGTGTTACTGCTCTGTGAATAAATGCTCACATTAGTACGGCATCAATCAAACAGGCAATAAGAAGTACCGAAAATCTGGTTTTAAAGTTTGCTGACCCATCTTGAAAGAGACGCAGAGAAAAATATGCCCCAATTACTTTCTCCTTACATTTGTAATTTGGTATAATGCTCATCAGAAAATATTAGACTTAGTATTTTTTCATTAAAGATGCAAAGAAATTTAAATACTTTTAAATAAACCCATTCTACTGAAGGAAATAAGGCACTGACTTTCCATTATCAAGCGATTAAGCTACATTCCCACTCTTAATTTCTTCACAAAGATAAAACAGAAAGTAAATTATTCTTTCCTATAATTCTGTAACACCAAGACTTTTAAATAAGGTATCATGATCACTAGTAAGTCTATCAAAAACTAAACTTGTATTATGGGACCATAAATACAGGAACAAAATCAGGATATATAGACAAAAAAAAAATGATGCCCAAAAATGCAAGTGGTTCAAGGTGCTCTCCTTCTAAATTTGTTAATGTTTGAAGGTTGACAACTAAGTATATTCAGTTTTCTGATATTATTTTCTCAATCCACCTTTCAACAGAAATTCCTTTATAGTCCACTGCTGTCCAAAATTCATTAACTGTTACATGGAATAATGAACTGGTAGTAGTTAAACTTTTTCACTATACCCCTCGCAGAAGAACACACACCCACAGTTACCTAAAACACTGCTTAAAGCAGCCCACTATAAGCATGTCTTAAAAACCTTTACAAATACTGCATTCTACTACATTATAAATATGTATAAAGTTATTCTGTTATTTAAGATTATGATTTTCCTCCAGATTCTTCAAGTCATAATTTATATTCCATAAAGATTGCTGTATTTATCTTGTGGCTTTTCACATCCACTGAAACACTGATATCATCCAAGACCTGGGGGGAGGTCTCCAAAGCTGAATCAGGGCAGTAAACTACCCCTAATTTCCTAATTCAATATTAAGAAGTGAATATACAAATCCAAAATAAAGACAGATTTGTTTGTACAAGCCCTGTAATGCACCAACTATGAATTGGCAAACATCATGAAGCAACTGTAATGTACTTTTGATTTTTCAACAGTTAAGCTCTTTAGTAAAACAATAATTTCTTTTCTAAAGATTTATTTTATCTATTTACTCCCCCTCCCCCCACCATTTGCAGTCCTTGTATGCTTGCTCTCTGAATCCATTTGCTGTGTGCTCTCTATGTCTGTTCCTCTTCTCTTTAGGAGGCACGGGTAACCAAACCCGGAACCTCCCATGTGGTAAGCCCAATTGCTTGAGCCACATCTGCTTCCCAAACAATGTAATTTCAAAAAGAAAATCCAATGGTTAAAAACAGATCCCTGGGGGCCGGCTGTAGCCCAATTGGTAGGGCACCAGTTTACCACATAGGAGGCCCCAGGTTCAGTTCCCGGGGCCTCCTCGAGTGGGCAGACCACCTTGAGAAGGCAAACTGCCGCGGGCAGGGCAAGCCGCTGCGTTGTGAGCTGACTGGGTGGGTCACCGCTGCGGGCAGAGACAAGCAGACACAGAAGAACACAAAAATGAACACAGCAAGAACAAGCAGAAAGGGGGGGATATGTAATAAATAAAAATAAATCTTAAAAAAAAAAAAAAGATCCCTGAGGGAAAGTTCTCCTCAAATAGAAATACTTCTGGATGATTTACAAGACAATTTGATTTCAGCCTGAATTACATGGATATGTCAAAAGAAAATACTCATAAGATGCAAATTAAGGGAGGTGTTCTTAGATACAGTCTTTTGGAAGGATGGGGAGTGGGGCTGATTTTGTATGCAATGTTTATTTAAAACCCTATTAAAATGGAAAAATATCTGGACTAACACATAAAGCCAAAGAAAGTTAACATTGCTTGGCCTAAGCGCTTTCCCTTAGGCCAAGCAATGTTAACTATGTACTTCAGGATGATTCTCAAATGTAAATTCTTGTAGCTACGCTTAAATGGAAGCACAAAAATCACTTCAGAACTTCTAAAAATAAAGATTCCTGGTCCCCAATTTCTGAGAATTTGATTCGGTGAAATGGGGTAGGACTGAAATTTTTTTTAATTCCATAAAACTTTAAAGAAAACAAGAATCTTTTACATATCAATATGGTTAAATTGTCATGTGAAAAAAGCAAGGGACAGAATAATGTATACAGACTATTACAATGCAGCTGTTTAAAAAAAAAAAAAAACACCATAAGTGATAAAAGAATATATACTTTCAAGATACATGAAAAATATTTAGAAGTTTAAAGAAACTAATGACTCTGGTGTTGCTTCCCTTTCTTAAGAGGATGGTAACAGGAGATAACTGGGCATGTGGGAAAGTTTTCACTTTATACTTTTCCACATTTTAAAAACTTCCCAGATGAGTTTGACACTCAGCCAGATTTGCAAACCACTGCCAAAGGAAAATGAGGCATCACATTGCCAAACCAGTACTAACAGACATCTTTACTATTTATACATTCAAATGTATATTATTTTCCTAATGTTAATATGTAATAATAAAAATACAGGTTTAAAATCAAACAGTGTCAACAAACTTACCTGGAGGTACAGGTGGAGGAAAGCCAGGAAACTGTGGGGGTGGGATCCCTGGTGGGAGTGCTGGGATTCCCATGGGAGGGCGATTCAAATGAGGGGGGAAAGACATTCTTACTGCAGCGGTCTAAAGAAAGAAATCGTGACAAATCATTTTATTTGAAAACTTTACAATTCAATATGCCTGGTTGGTTGGCCTTCATTTTTAGAGTATCTGCAAAATTCTAACGTTTTCTTACCCAAAGGAGTTGGCAAAGACCCTCTTTTCTCTGTCTGTCCATTGAGAATTTTTAAAACTTAGATCTTTTCTAAAATAAGTTCCCAAAATGTACACGATCTAAGTTCAGGATAGACTCCTACAATCGTATGGGAATACATATAAAAGAAGAAAAAAATTTTGAGGTTCAGTTAATATCCAAAAATTAAAAGCCAAACATTAATGAATCTTTTTTAAACCAAACTCAGAATCCAGGAGGGTATTCTAACAATATTTTTTTAAAGTGTTCTTATGCATTCATTTTTTTTTATACCTATCAGCACCCTGAAAACTAAATATACAAAGTTACACAGTATTTGTTGATTAATGTGGCCAATTCCTCAAGGACAAATTTGTCAGTGAACTACAAACCTGAGGAGGGGAAAAACTCCTGACATCAAGTCACATAGTAATCACTCAAATAAAAAGAGAACACAGAACTTGGAGCAATGAGACAAAAGTCAATTTTTTTTTAACTTAAAAGCTAACCTCTTAACCATTCTTAAATTAAAGAATCAGGTGCTAACATTTGATTTTCAATAAAACAAGAACACACTGAACAATTTTAAGTATAGTCAGTCATAGTATTACTTAAAAGAAACATAACTGTCTTCTAGTTATGTGAATAGAAGATTTAAAACTTTTCCTCCCTTCAGATTTTTTTTTTTTTTTTTTTACTTTTCACAACATACTTAAGAGCCCAGAACTTTTGGAAAAACTAGAAAAACAATGTTAGAATGTTCTAGAAGGGCTCCGTGCATCAGTAAAAACAGCATCCAAAATAGGGAGATTTATTCCACATCAGTGATCCTACAAAATTAGAGCAACAGAAGATATTGTGGATGGACACTGGGAAAAACTGCCCCCACCTATGCTCTGTAACCAAATGAGTCCAGAGCTGTTAAAAGCTTCTTAAAAATGTTTGTCTATTATTTTCTTTTTTGGGGATTTATACTTTGCTTCACTCACCCTTCAGAAGAAAGAAAGTATAAGTACAAGTGTTCCACTTCCTTTCCCCCAATACCAACAGTTTGCTGTATATCGTTTTCTTCTAAATGTTTTTCCATACACAAACTAATAATAACCATTTGTGCTTTTTGCACTGTAATCTTACTATATTGTTACATTCATTTCTCCCTCATTATCATGACCATCTCTTCTTCATGTGCATTTACAAAGTTCTATTCCATTCTTTTTTTAATGCTACAAATTATTTTTTAACACAGACATACAATAATTCTTTAACCAACTCTGAGAGTTGGCTCTACTTTTTAGCAGTTATGAATAACATTGACTATTGGACATATAATCTTATGTACCTGTGCTAATTATTCTATAATGCAGATTAGTACTATATGTATCCATACTTCACCTCCAAATCATCCTCCAAAACAATGGTATAAATTTATATTCCCACTCCCAGTATATGAGTATGCCCTTTTCCTCACATTCTGAAATAAGTCAGAGTTTAAATTCTAATCATCTGTTAGGGTAAAAAATACTCGTTTTAATTTGCAGTTCCCTGATCAGTAAATGAAGCTGAGTATCTTTTTACCTGTTTTTAAAACATTTCTTAAAAACAGTTTTAAAATAACATTTCCTTCATGATCACAACTGTTCTTCCTCCATGTTCCTTTAACTTAATAAGTTAGACTAATGCAACAATCTATAAAATTTAAACTTCAAGTTTATGAAACACAATACACTTAAAATATTCAGAAGGCTTTACAGTTAAAGGGAATTCCTAGGATGACTTCATATACTTAGCATATAAGATATTGGAAATGCTTCAAAATATGAGGTAGGTATCAGCACAAATTAAAAAGGAAAAATACAATTGATTTAAGATTCTTTTTTATTTTAAAATATGTTATACTTTTTGCTCAAAAAATGAAAACATTCTATATGGAAAGAAGGTAGTTGTATCTGTCTTTTAAAACAAACAGAGAGGGCTACTGTCCTACTTACAGAAGCTCTTCTATTATCATTATAATACTCTATCTCAGCACTTTCTTAGGAGAGCAGTTGATTTTAATACCTGTTGAATAAATAAATTAATCAATGAATGAGGCAATAAAGAAACTGTGAGGACCTTATTAAATTTATTAAGATGTTACTGTGTGCTAGGTACTATGCTAGCAACGACCCAGCGCATAGTCATACACCAGCTACTAAAGTTTAGCCATGAATTCACCTTTAGAACCACTTTTCCCCCAATCAGTATTGGATATAAATAATTTGAAAAAAATTTCTATATTCTTGGTGTATAAACTGTATTTCAAGGTTTTCAAATGTATAATTCATTCTATGAGCTACAGTTTATGTCAATATAACTATACCATGAAAAATTTCCCTTTTATCTGTAGTTGTTCAAGACTTGATTATTCACAGGTTGGACTTCAAAGGTAAAATTACCATGATTAATGAACCAATTTTTATGAATATTTCTTTTTTCCCTTAAGATAATGGCCCCTATGGAAATTCAGAAAAAGTACATTCATAGTGACCTCTTATGAATACCAATGTTCACCTTATATATCCTAAAAATAGAGTTATCAGCCACTTATTTCAACGTCGAGTTTTATATTTTGGCATATGTGGAAATGACTGAGAATAAACTTTCATAACCATGAACAAGGATAATCAGTTATGGTACCTATAGATGCTAAATGATAAAATAAGTAATAATACTCTTATAATAAATAAATTATACAGATATTAAGTTGGTCAGAAAACTAAAGCAATGAGAGAGCAAGGGTGTGGTTTATTTTGAATATGATCAGGCCTCACCAAGAAGGTGACATTTAAATACTTGAAAGAGGCTGAGGCAGGAATCATATTCATATCTGGGGGAAGTCTTCCAAACAGAACAGAGAATAAATACAAAGAGGCTTAAGTGGGGGCATGGAGTGCTCAAGGGAGGAACAGTAAGGCCAACAGTATGGCTGGAACAGACTAAGTGAAGAAAAGCAGTAGGAAATAAATGCTGAGTATTAACTGGGGAAGTTCAGAATGGTTCTGTAGGTCACTGTAAAGATTTCGGTTTTTATTCTGAATGAGATGGAAAAGATCTAAAAGGTTTTTAACATGACATACACTTAAACCACTGTTTTCAGATCAATCTGGAGGTGGCAAGGGCAGAAGCAAGAGATTACTGCCATAATCCAGACAAGAGATGGTGGTCTACAACAAGTGGTAGTGGTGAAAGTAGAAACAAGTGCTTGGATTCTGGGTGTATTTTGTAGGTAGTCATTAGGATTTGCTGAAGGACTGTATGTGAGGTTTAAGAAATCCATATGACAACATGGATGAACTTGGAGGACATTATGTTGGATGAACCTAGAGGACAACTGAGTGAAGCAAGCTAGACACAAAATGACAAATACTGTATGATTGCGTTAATATAAACTAAATATATTGTGTAACATACTGTATGATTCTATTTATATAAAATGTAAATATAAATCAATTTATTTAAAAAAAAAAAGAGGGCCCGGCTAGATAGCTCAGTGGATAAAGAGCTCGCCGGTGTACCACATGGGAGGCCCTGGGTTCGGTTCCCGGGGACCTCTCCGAGTGGGCAGACGGCCTTGAGAAGGGCAAGCCACCGTGGGCGGGGCAGAGCCGCCGTGGGTAAGGCAAAAAGCCACCACGGGCAGGGCGGAGCCCCCACGGGCATGGCAAAGTCACCCG
>PVKH010027506.1:0-12998 GCA_004027955.1 Chaetophractus vellerosus | reverse complement strand
ATTTACAGGGGCTGGCTATATAGCCCAGTGGATAGGGCGCCGGCATACCACATGGGAGGCCCTGGGTTTGGTTCCCGGGGACCTCTCCGAGCGGGCAGACGGCCTTGAGAAAGGCAAGCCGCCGTGGGCGGGCAGAGCCACCGTGGGCAGGGCAAAAAGCTGCCATGGGCAGAGCCCCCACGGGCAGGGCAAGTCATCCGCAAAACATGGAGCTGAGCCGCCCGGGAATCATGGAGCCGAGCAGCCCGCAAAAACACGGAGCTGTACCACCCGCGAAACACTGAGCTGTGCTGCCCACAAAACACGGAGCTGAGCCACCCGTGAAACGGAATGGAGCCACCCACGAGCGGGGTGAGCTGCTTGCGTGGAGGGCCGACTCGGCGCGTCACCGCAGAAACAGGGGGAGACAAGAAGCAGACATAGAAGAACACAGAAAAATGAACACACTGCAAGAGCAAGCAGAAAGGGGGGGGGATATGTAACAAAAAATAAATAAATAATATTTACAAATGTAATGTTTGTGGAATAAAAAACTCAGCCGGCTTTGGCTTCATACCCCTACTGGACCCCAGTGCTGACGGTTTTCCTCCCCTCTGGGCTCTCCTCACTTAGCTTCCTGGAGCTTTGGAAGGGGCCGGGCTGGCTTCTTCTCCCCTGTGGCCCCCGGGTGGGCCCGTGGCGTCCCGCAGGGAAGATGCTGCTGCACCCAGGGCGGGAGCTCTGGCCCCACGGTCAGCTCTGATGGGGCCGGCACACCCTTGCTTTTAGAAAGACCCTCAGAGGAAGGAACTCTGCAGAGGACAAGTCGAAGTGCCGCCTCCATTTCTCTTGGAGACGCGGCTGGGCCTGCTTTTCCTGACTGCCCTGGGCACTTGTGGGAAAGGGGAGAAGGTCCTCGAGTTCACCTTCACCTGTGGCTCCTTTGGCTGCTCCCCGTGTCCTGGGTCGTAGCTGTGCACATCTTGCTGTGCTCAGCCTCCCTGCTTCTAGCGCATTCTCTCTGCACTTAGCCAGGACCCCACGGCCACTCACTCGTGCTTCACAGACACTGGCTGCAGCGCTCGGCCATGAACCGTGCTGGGTGCTGTGAGGGGTGCAGCGCTGCTTGAGTGGGTCGTGGTGCTCGTCTCTGTGTCCTCCCTCATCGGCACCGGCATCTCCCTCCCTGCTCAGCTGTCATCTTCTCTGGGCAGTGACCCTGCCTCTGGCGCCCAGGGCAGGAGTGTAGCAGATGCTGCCCCCTAGAGGGGCCAAGCGGTCCTGCTGCAGGGTGGGCCTGGCCATGCAGGCGCCCAGGGGGCCAGAGAGGCCACCAGGGAGCTGAACTCCTCCTGCCTCATGCAGGATTTGAGGAACGGGGAAAGTCACCCACTGCCAGGAACAGGGGCAAGTAGAAAACGGCACAAGTTGCCGCTCAGCAGGGCTGAGCTGCCTGCAGCCCCACTGCCGCCCGCCCCTCCGGGCCCATGAAGGCCTGACCTGTTTGCGGACCAGACAAATGGCAGCCCTGGTGGCACCAGGACGGAGGCTGGCTGCTGCAGAAGCCCGGTGTCCCCACTGCTGGGTGCTGGTCACCAGAGGGAGGCTTAGAATAACAACAGCCTCTTCTGCCAGCAGCAGGCAGTCTGCCTGCCTCATGGGCTCTCTTCCCCAGGCAGCAGCTGGGACCCAGGCCAGAGTGTCTGTGCCCCGCACAAACAAGCCCAAAAGGCAAGTCCTTTTAAGCCCCCAAGATGAGCACCTGTGACCCCACCTGCCATCTCCCAAGGCTAGGCACCAGCCCCCTCGTGCATGGATGTCCTCCCTTCCCCC
Organism: Chaetophractus vellerosus; assembly: GCA_004027955.1. Taxonomy (NCBI): domain Eukaryota; kingdom Metazoa; phylum Chordata; class Mammalia; order Cingulata; family Chlamyphoridae; genus Chaetophractus; species Chaetophractus vellerosus. The sequence continues at coordinate 11,186 of PVKH010027506.1, read as the reverse complement.
AGCCCTCTAGGGTGTACCCCGACCCACCACTGCAGGGTGCCAGCTCCAGCTGGGGCCTCCATCTCCCAGCACGACCGCTTGAGCCCAGTCTGGCTACACTCCTCTGTCCTGGGTGGGGTGGTGGTGTTTATTTTGCCCCATCAACCTGCTCTGAGGCCTGACTTGGGGCCAACTTTGAGCCTCTGTCCCCAGCTGCCCCCAACTGAATCCTCATGCATTTCTCAAGACCCCTTTGGAGAGGGTCCCCAAGTGGGAGCTGGTGACCTGGTCCTTTTTGGAACATAATACCTCTCCCCCAAACCCAAAGAGTAGGAAAACACAGCCACAGGACACACTTTCTGTAGAAGTCCTCCTCTCCACCTCCCCATCCCCAGAGAAGCTTCAAGAATCAGTGGTGCCACTCTTCTGGGTGGGCCCAGGCTGCCTTCAGAGGGAGGGAAAATGGGCCTAATGGATTTGGGGTTACGTCTTCCCCACACACCGCCCTGCCTGGCTTTTGTTCATTACTCACCGTTATCTCCTTCCAGGCCCTTGAACGAGCTGGACGGGAATCTCAACGGTTGTGGAGCCCCTGGGGAAGAGGGGATGACCGAGGGCTGGAGCCGTGTCCTGAGCATACACTTGCGGCCAGAGCAGCCTATCTTGCTGCTCTTCCTTCGGGTTTGGCCACTTGATGACTGAGGACTGACTCGCCAAAAATAAAGCACAACTGCAAACCCGGGATGCAGGCCAGGATCCAGCAGGGGCAGCAAAGAGCGCCCTGGGCCGAGCCGCCCCAGGGAGCGACCTCTGGCGGAAAGTGAGGGAAGCTCTGGTGGCTGAGGACCAGGCAGGCTGCACGAGGTGACTGTTCTTGCCCCTGTAGCTCACTTGGCCTCCAGGCCCTGAGGAGGTAAAGTCAGTCTTGCGGGAATGTGCTTGTTCCTCTCGGGGAGAGAGCAGGGCCCTGGGAGACACCCCTGTGCTCCCCTGCAGCCCTGGCTGCCACAGGGACCCAGACATCTGGACAGTTGTGCGGTTGCCCCACATAATGCAGTCCTTAAAGGCTAGGAAACGTCCCATTCGGGAATCCACCCCTGATCTGCTCTCCGTAATTTATCTAAAGCAGGGGTTCTTAACCTTATTTTGTTCTACAGACCCCTTTGCCAGTCAGGTGAAATAAATACTACTGTAATTTATTTATTGCATACCTTCATAAGTGAAGGAAATGCTAGATTGCAGTTAGAGGTCAGAGAAAATAAAGATAATAAGTAGTTTTTCCAATTCAAGCTCATGGACCCCCTGAAATCTTTCCACGGACCCCTTGAGGTCCCTGGGGACCCCTGGTTAGGAACCCCTGATGTAAAGAAAGTTTCCTTACTCCGTTTTGTTTTCAGCCTGCAGATTCTGTTAGGAGGAATTCCACGTGCCATGAAAAAGCATATGGGCTTGGGGAATTTCCCAGGGTGAAAATCCTTGATCTGAGTGTGCTTTTAAGCAAAGTGTCCTCCAGCGGTAGGATTCTACTTTAAGGGGTTCACAGAATTGGAAACACTGCATGCAAGATGCCAGCTCGCAGGAGACACTCATTCTTTATTGCTCCTCTTCATTCTAAAGCTGGCATTTTTCAAACTCTCAATCCTAATACTCCAAATTGAGGGGTGGGTAATACAGTGCTTCATGTAGAAGCCGAGCCCACAGATACCCGACTGATTAGCATTTTACAAAGGACCTCATACATGATCTCACTTATTTTTTATTATATACCTCCCTCCCCCTTTCTGCTTGTTCTTGCTGTGTTTTTTTTTTTCATTCTTCTGTGTCTGCTTGTCTCCCCACGCCCCCGTTGCAGGGGCTCACCGAGTCAGCTCGCTGCACAGCGGCCTTGCCTGCTCGCAGGTGGCTTTGCCCTGCCAGCTTGCCTTCTCAAGGCAGTCTGCCCGCTCAAGGAGGCCCCAGGAACCAAACCCAGGGCCTCCCATGTGGTAAACCGGCGCCCTACCAATTGAGCTACAGCTGGCCGCATGATCTCACTTAGACCTCAAAGCTCTGGTATTAAGCCCAATTTAGAGAACATGACTTGCTCAAGGTCACGGAGTAGGTGAGAGCCTAGACCTTGCAGTCAACTAGAGGCTAAGGGCCCAAGTGCTTTTTCCTATCTTTTATATCATGCTGATCCTATTTCTTTCACCCTGGGGAAGTTTTTGTATTGCTAAAGAGAAATGAGTTGAAAAGGACTTCATGGTATGAGCCTCCAACTATAATGAAATGCAACACCTGGCCCCAAGGATGAAACCACCTCAATCTCCTGCTCTTACTTTCTGTTAATAAACCCATTGTCCCTTCATTCTAAGCTATAGATTTGACTCATGCTGATGTATACTCCTTTTTTTGAGATCCCGGGGCCAGGGATTGAACCTGTATGTGGGAAGCCAGCACTCAAACCCTGAGCCACTGAGCTACATGGCTCCCGAGTTGGTGGTTTTTTTGAGGGACTATGAACCTAACCCGGGACCTCCCAAGTGGGCAGCAGGCGCTTAACTGCTTGAGCCACATCTGTTCCCATGGTGTATACTTTTAATGTATCATAAAACCCCTTCTGGCCCTAGGGCAACAGGGCAATGATCCAGTAGATTATCCAGCGCTCACACCGGGCAGGACAGGTCAGCAGACTCTTCTATTGCTGCCACTATTTTTCTTTGATCCATTGATTCACTATCTGGGTACCCACCCCACATCATCAGGTGCCCACAAGAGGCACTGAGCACACTGTGTACCCTCAGAATCAGGTGTTCTGAGACTTCAGAATGGGCCAAGGGGCCCACTGAGGAACCCAGGAGGGGCCATGCTGGGGGGACAGGCCACGGGTGAACTCTGATGTCATTTGGGTTCTCAGAACAGGGAGTTGTGGCCCTTTTCAGGGACTGATTGATGAGATGAGGAGTGGGGCATGAACACAAGTGAGGACATGAGGCAATTCATTTGAAAGTACATTGGAGAGTGGGAAAACTGCAGAGCTAAATGCAGAAGTGAATGAAAATCCTGAGTTCTCTTCATTTAAGAAAAGAAACAGCATTTTTGGGTTTTTTTTTGGAGGCACTGGGAACTGAACCTGGGACCTCCCATGTGGGAGGCGGGAGTTCAACAGTTGAGCCACATCCACTCCCCATGAACTTTTTAAATGAGCAGCATGTTTGCTAGCGAGCCATTCCTTACACAACTGTTTCTCTACAAAAGCTCCTCAGGGAGCTCTACGAGATCCTCTGGGTGGATGCTAATTCAATATCTAGCAACAACAGATTAGATGAGTTTTCAAGATATGTTGAAACAATTTTGCAAAATGAGCATATTCAGTCTGCATTCATATACCATTTGATGACCTTCACTTAAAAAGACACCATACCTTGGAAGAAAATCACTTTACTCTAATTACTTCACAGATAATAACATCATAGCAACTGGTTTAAGGAGGACACAAACATTTGTCCAGTCCCAAAATCTACGCCATCTCAGTGGACTTCTACACAGTAAGAACAACCTCTTCCATTGTGATTCTGAAGCAAGGAAGCTATTACTGATAGAGAGGTTTAACTAGTGGTTTTACACTTTATACTTTCACTATCAAGTATAATTTTTAACTAAATTAGCTTGGTCATAAGAGCAGGTTTTCCATTTCTTCATTTTCAGCTTCTTGATTAGGCTAATCCTGCAAAAAGAAAAGGTTAAGTTTAGAAGTTAGCTGCATATATTCAACAGAACAGAAGCCCTCAATTAGGAAAAGAGGGACAACAGTACAAGGCTACCGACTTTCTTCATAAGCTACTGAAGGCATCCTGCAACCAACAAAACTTCAATTCTACACTTGGCACAACTGAGAAAAGACAGGGCACATGTTTCTAGGGATAGTCTGAGGCAGAATCAGATTCAGAACACAAATGGTAAACGCTTAGGAAAATGATAAGAAATCTCTGGCCCAGCTCCTTGTTATGAGTTAGAATTTATATAAAATCTTTAACTCATCTATTTATTAAACACAGAATCACCAAATTCTAAGGCTCCAGAAATACCATTCAATGAGTTTAGTAAATGTGATTTCATTCATGAATCGATAAATCACCTACCATTTGCAAATCTGCACTGCTTTAGCACCTCGCTGAAACCCTCACAAAGCTTAAGGTCACCCTGGTTCTGGGCACACTCCAAAAACTGTTTCATCTCATAGTGGCAAGGGCCAAACTGCTGCTGCTGCTGCTCATATGCCGGCTGGGCTCCCTGAGGCTCCTGTGAATGAAGAACATGCAAGACCGCTGAGAAAGGAAATCAGACCTACAACTTTAAAAAGAGCAGTATCCATCATCTTTGAGGTTAACTGGGGAAACGGAACTAGGACCAGATGCAGGTTGTAGCTCAGTGGTTGAGCATCTGCTTTGCACGTATGAGGTCCTGGGTTCAATTCCTGGTACATCCACCCCCCCCCCAAAAAAAAAAAAAGCCACTAAAGTTTCATCTATAAGCAAACAATATGGAAGGTGAAAAACATCTATTCATCCATCCATCCATCTCTCTTTTTTAAGGATGCACCAGGGATTGAACCCGGGACCTTGTACGTGGGAAGCAGGTGCTCAACCTATTGAGCCACATCCGCTCCTCAGAAGGTGAAAAATTTTAAAGCCAAGAAGCAAAGATCTTTAACAAAATTAAATATGTAAATAAAAAGATTCAAGAACAAAGATGCAAATAAGGTGAAACTGTTATCTGGGCATCTATAGACTAAAGTGAAGCTTCATAGAGAACAACTGGGACTATTATGAGAAAAATAGATGGACAAGAATTTGAAGCACACCAGAGAAAATCCACATAACCTCCAAAAGAGGGGTAGTGGGAAATATCAGTAATAAATCACAGAGCATAGAGCTATTAGAGACTTCTAAATCCTTAACTGAGAATGAGAATGAACTAGTAAGAAGAGACACAGAGATAAAATATCAAAACAAGGGGGAAATGGCTGTTTCATGAGTCAGGTTGGACTGTTTCAATTCTATTCTGTGGGAAAAAAATATAATTTGTACAGTATGTAAGGCATGAACTCAACTGCCAAATGTGGCTTTTGATAATCCATTTTCTTTTCTTCTTTTACTGGGAGGTCCCAGGGACTGAACCCAGGGCCCTCCATATGGGAAACAGACGCCCAATCATTTGAGCCACATCCGCCCCATGATAATCCATTTTCTATTACCAGTATTGTGAATTCTAAATTTAAATACAGTTCCTTAAAGACACAAGGACCTTACAAATGAGTAGGTTTTCTTATAAAATCCACTCATGGAAGGGCAATGTTGCCTAAAATCTTACCTGGTAAGTGATGTCAGGCCTTGAGGGCTCAGCATTACTCCCTCCACTGAAGCCCCCAGTGATGGCATGGCCCAGCGTGTGCCCAACAGCAGAGCCCACGGCCACGCCAGCTGCAGTGGTTGCCATCTGGGCCATCAGACCTGGCTGCCGAGGTGCGGCGGCAGGTGAGCCAAGTGCAGATGGAGGGGCTGCTGCTGGCAGCTGAGCTGCTGGTGCTGGTCTGGGGGCAGCTCTCATCGGAGGCGCCCGGCTATGAAAGCAAAGAACACAAATTATGAAGTTCTCACATTCAATCAAGTTTGGAAATTATCAACTTAACAACAAAAACTTGTATATTAAAATAAATCCAAGATTATCTTTTTAAATTATTAAACACAAATACATATTTATTCTAGGTGCTGGGAATATAACTGTGAACAAGAAACAAAAATCTCTACCTTTATGGAGTTTACATTCTATTGAACGATCAAACAAGTAAACTATGTTATATGATATATTAAATGCTAAAAGATATAGGCATTTTATATTGTCCCATAACATGCAAAACTGTGTGGGAGTGTAGATTACAATGTGTACTTTGGTCCATGCTCCATGGCAATGCCCCAGGATGCGTTCATCAATTGCAATGAAGGATATTGTTTATGTGGGAGAGTGTGGGAAGTGTGGGGAGTGGGGCATATGGCAATCTCTATATTTTTTGTTTAACATTTATGTAATCTAAACATCTTTAAAATTTTTTAAATTTAAATAAAAAAAAGTAATTTGAAAAATGCTAAGGGAAAAAATATCAGGAGAGGCAGTGTGGGGATGTCCCAATTTTAGGACAGTCAGGGAAGGTCTCACCGAGCAGTATATTTGAATTCTTTGAGTCCAGGGAAACAATGTGGTACTGTGCTCAATGTCTCCAACTTGCAATCTGAAAATCCTGGTCTGAGACCTGGCTTTCCAATTAACGAAGGCATGACTTTGGACAAGTCACTTATTCTAAGTCTCTCATTTCCTTATTTCCGTAAAAAACAAGAACATCACCTACTACTGAGGTTATTTAAAATTTACCATTTTTATTTGTACAATTCAGTGGCAGTAATTTCATTCACAATTCTGTGCTACCATCACCACCAACTATTTCCAAAACTTTTCCCTCACCCCAGACAGACACTCTACCTATTAAGCAATAACTTCCAATTCCCCCCTCCCCCCAATCCCTGGTAACCTCTCTACATTCTGTCTTTACTATTGCTTAGTCTAGATATGTCATGTAAATGGAATCAAACAATATTCATGTTTTTGTGTCTGGTTTATTTCCCTTAGCTATAAGAGTTTCAACGTTCATCCATGTTGTAGCACTGCAGTCCTTTTAATGGCTAAGTAATATTCTACTGTATCTAATACCACAGAAACAGATTTTAAAGTATTGGTGCTCATTGATTATTCACTGAATTAAAATGTTATTTTCCCGATTATATTACCTTCATTTTACAATGGTTTTTTTTTGCTATTTTTGAGACCTTGCCTGTTATAACGATTTATAGTAAGCATTCACCGAAGGTATTTTAAGTAATAATTCCCACACTGAAATTAGGAATTAAGCCACTAACGGGAACTCTACCGCAATGTGGGGCCCGCCCGTGGCCTGCCCCAGCAGGGTCCACGCTGCAGACCAGCTTCGAACGCCGCGCCCGCGGCCTCCCCCAGCCGCCGCCTCGGCCTAGCGTGGCCTCCTCCTGCGTCATGGCGCCTGCGTCTCGGCCCCAAGCCCCGCAGTTGTCCTCACCTGGCCGGAGGGGCCATACGTGAAGTGCGGCTCCGGCTTCCACGCGGCATCACAACTACACGACGGTTCAGCGTCCAGAAAGGGGAAAGTCTGAGGAGCGAACCCGGAGACCTCTGCGGAGAAACAGAGGAGACGACGAGAGGCGGGACCAGCCTCAGCGCGCAGCCAATCAGTGAGCAAAGTCCTTCCCTGCGGGCCGTGAAGGTCACTGGGAAGAGCATGATGTCATCCGGGCGTCTCGTCGCTAGCGTCATGAGCGGGCGCCAGGGTTGTGTAGAAACCCGGAAGTTCCGGTGGTTGCCTGGTAAGTCTTGTCTTCCGATCCTAGAATGAGTCAGAACCGCTAGCGATTTGTTTCCTAAGGCAGCTGGAGGCTGGTAGGTTAAATCAAACTTGTGAATCAGATCCCTGGCTTGACCGCCAGTGGACCTTGGGCAAATTACATAACCCTTCTCAGAATTTATTTACTTATTTGGGTAAGTATTTTTTGAGACACAGTGTGGATTGTAAGATGAACTGAAAGAAGGAAGCAGAATTTTAGGGATTGACAGCTGAGTTGGTTGTATTTGTAATTCTGATTTTCTGTGGATCCAATCAAAAATTAAATTCAGTAAACTATAATGTAAACTATAAACCACGGTTAGTGGCGGTGCTTCAATATGTGTTCATCAGTTGTAACAAATGTACCACAGCTAATGAAGGATGCTAATGTGGGAAAGTGTGGGAGGGGGAAGGAGTGGGGAATATGGGAATCCCCTATATTTTTTATATAACATTTATGTAATCTAAAGTTTCTTTTAAATAAATAAATAAATTTAAAAATAAAAGTAAAACATGGTATTATACACCAAAAAAAAAAAAAAAAACCAACAACTTAAATTCAGAGTCATAATGCCTTACATTTATGTATTACTATACATTGTCAACCTCCTTTCTTAATTATTATATAATTTGTGCCCAGAATTAGGATAATATTTATTTAAAAAATAAATCAGGTGGTGGTGACATGAAGAAAAAGCAGGGTAATAGGGCTAGGGATTTAGAGGTCAGGGCAGGCCTCTTTGAATAGAGAGCCTTTGAACAGAGTCCTTGAGGAAGTAGTTGTTCCCTGGAATGCTCGGAATGAGCATTCCGAGCATTCCAGGGAACTGCAATTGCAAAGGCCCCAAGAGGACCTGTGCTTTGGTGATATTTAGTGTGAAATGATTTGACAGTAACATTTTAGAATCTCTGCAACAGGGGAAAAGTTGGCTAGTGGCATTTCATAGGTGGCTTCATGGTAAAGTTCTAGGGCACCAGGTGAGATTTATGAAGAAAAGGAAGCAGAGATGGAACTTCCATTTCTGCTTGGATAGGATAGCTGTCAGGAATTTCCCCCTTCCACCAGAAGCAGCAGACTTTAAAACAACCCTCCCATGTTCCAACAACAGACGGATGTTTGAGAATCAGAGGTATAATGCAAAAACCTTTTGTGAAAAACAAAACATTTTATTTTTCTTTGAAAAAACAAAAAGTATTGTTATCTTTGCAGAGCGTCTTGAAGGAATTCAAACTTTACAAATGTACTTGCCTTTGGATAATTCATAAGCAGAGATAAAGGGGCCTTATAAAAGACACGTCCTAGCACAAAGAGGAACTTAGCATGAGCAAAACTTTGGACAGTTCAAGAAAGGAAGGAATCCAGAGCAGAATAGAGATTATTTTAATTATACTTGGCTAAATCATTAATTTATAAATTGAAGAGGGAATATTAGATGTATATACAGGGTTATGAGAGTAAAAGATCAGAAACAAGTAAATTCCGGGGCCGGGTGTGGCTCAATTGGTAGAGCGCCGGTTTGCCACGTGGGAGGCCCCAGGTTCGGTTCCCGGGGCCTCCTTGAGCGGGCAGACTGCCTTGAGAAGGCAAGCCACCATGGGCAGGGCAAAGTCGCCATGGGCAGGACAAGCCACTCACGGGCAGGACAAGCCGCCCAGGGTTGCTGCAGCGGGGGCGGGGGGTGGTGGTGGTGGATACAGGTGGACACAGAAGAAAGCAAAAATCAACACAGCAAGAACAAGCAGAAAGGGGAGGGGAGGATATATAATTAAAAAAAAAAAAAAAGAGAAACAAGTAAATTCCCCAGAGTGCTGGTAAAATAAATTATGTACATTCAACAATAAGGAGGTATGAAAAAGAATGAGGAAATCTATATGTGTTGATATGAAATTATTTCCAAGATAAACTGTCAAGAATAAAAAAACAAGGGGCAGAATTGAGTAGGCTGTGCTATTACTGATGTAAAATGGAGAGAAAAGACCATATTGTATATGCATAAAATATCTGCTGCTGACATTGGTTGCATTCAGGAAGTAGACCTTTGTGACTGTGGCACAGGGTTGGAACTTTCATTGTAGAACTTGTTTTTCTCCTATGACTATAGCTTTTGATATACATTAAAATTTGTTTTATTATGGTAAACATATATACAAGATAAAATTTCCCATTTTAACCACTTTCAGGTATACAATTCACAATGTTATGCTACCATTAACACCATCCATTATCCATTAACAAAAATTTTCCATGACCCCAAACAGAAATTGTACCCATTAAGCATTAACTCCCCATTCCCCACCCCTCTCTTCACTCCCCACCTGGTAACCTGTAATCTACTTTCTGTGTCTATGAATTTGTATATTCTAGTTATTTCATATAAATGAAATCATACAATATTTGTGCTTGTGTGTCTGACATTTCACTCAACTTGATGTCTGCAAGTTTCATCCATGTTGTAGCATTGTATAACATTTTAAAATAAAGATTTATTCATTTCTCCCCACCCCCTTGTTGTTTGCACTTGCTGCGTCTGTTTGTCTTCCTTGTTTTCTTTAGGAGGCACTGGGTACTGAACTCTAACCTCCAATGTGAGAGGGAGGCGCCTCATCTCTTAAACCACCTTCATTCCGTTTTGTTGTGTCTTTCATCATGTCCTCCCTCCCTCCCCGTGTCTCCTGTTACATCATCTTGCTGCATGAGCTTGCCACCCATGTCTTTTCTTTAGGAGGCACTGGGAACCTCTGCTCTCTGCTTTGTTGTGTGTCTCTTGTTGGGTCATCTTGTGTCAGCTTGCCACGCCTGCTCATTGCGCCAGCTTGCTGTCTTCTTTAGGAGGCACCAGGAACTGAACCCAGGACCTCCCATGTGGTAGGTGGGAGCTCAATTGCTTGAGCCATATCTGCTTCCCTGTATAACATTTTATGTCTTTTGGATTTTGTTTGAATATACCCCCCACCAAAAAAAAAGGTTAACCTATACTTCTATTCAAAAAACAAAGAATGTTTTTTTTTTTTAAAGCCAGTATTGAAAAATACCAGAATTCTGCTACATATCATTTGTGGTTTGCTGGGATAGAAGTGCTGAAGTTTACTCTTTAGTAAAATTTATATTACAACTTCTCATTCTATAGTGATTTCCTTTGTTCTCAACAAATTCACTTATGGTGAAATAAAAATTTGAACAGAGGACCCTCACAGGCATTTTTATAGTTAAGACATTTGAATGGCTCTTGATTGCAGTAAAAATTTTATTGCTCAAATTAGGTGATTCACATTAGAGGTTTTATGATTGTGCAAACTCTCTTCCAGAAATTCCAGTTCTAGGAATTTAAGAATTTCAGAAAACAATCATGAATGTGGAAATTAGCTATGAGGATGTTTGTTTAACAAAATGTATAAAATAGGGAAAATACCTAAATGTTGTACAGTGTAGAACTAGTTAAATAAGTTATGGTACATACATATGATGAAATGCTGTGTAGCTATTTAAAATGTTATGACAGAATATTTGAGTTTGCAATATTTTAAATGAGGTTACAAAAGAGTATGGATTGTTTTAGTTTGCCAAAGGGCTGCCGATGCAAAGAACCAGAAATGTGTTGACTTTTATAAAGGGTATTTATTTGGGATAAAAGCTTACAATTCCAAGGCCATGAAAAGTCCAACTCAAGGCATCATAAAAAGTGCTTTCTCACTCAAGTCAGCTGCCACATGTTGAAGCAAGATGGTGGGTGATCTCTGCTGAAGTTTCTGCTTTCCCTCC
>PVKH010027505.1:0-13004 GCA_004027955.1 Chaetophractus vellerosus | reverse complement strand
GCTTGCCCTGCCTGTGGCGGCTTTGCCCTGCCATGGTGGCTTGCCTTCTCAAGGCGGTCTGCCCGCTCAAGGAGGCCCTGGGAGCCGAACCCGGGGCCTCCCACGTGGTAAACCGGCGCCCTACCAATTGAGCTACAGCCGGCCCCGATATTTGATTCTTGTAGTAGATATTTTAAATTGAATTTTTTTCTTGATTTCCTTTTGAGGTTGTTCATGACCACTGTATAAAAACACTCCTGATTTTTGTTTGTTGATTTTGCACCCCACTGCTTTTTTGAGTTTATTAGCTCTTGTAGCTTTGTTGTGGATTTTTCAGGATTTTCTACTTGTAGGATTATGTCATCTGCAAATAAGGAAACTTTTACTTCCTCTTTTGCAATTTGGGTGCTTTTTATTTCTTTTTCTTGTCTTTTTACTTTGGCTAGACCTTCCAGTACAATGTTGAATAACAGTGGTGATAGCGGGCTTCTTTATCTGGTTCCTGATCTTAAAGGGAAAATTTTTAGTCTCTCACCATTGAGTATTATGTTAGCTGTGGGTTTTTCATATATGAAATTTGTCATGTTGAGGAAGATTCCTTTCTGTGCTAGTTTTCTTGGTGTTTTTATCAAGAAGGGGTGCAGCTTTTGCCAAATGCCTTTTCTGCATCAATTCAGGTAATCATCTGTTTTTGTTTTTCCTTCATTCTGTTAATGTGGTGTATTATGTTAATTTATTTTTTTATGTTGAACCACCCTTGCATACCTGGGATAAATCTCACCTGGTCATGGTGTATAATTCTTTTATGTGCTGTTGTATTCTGTTGCTAATATTTTGTTGAAGACTGTTGCATCTATATTTTTTCTTGTGGTATCTTTATCTGGCTTTGGTGTGAGAGTGATGTTGGCTTCATGAAATGAGTTAGGGAGTGTTCTTTTCTCTTCAATTTCGGAAGAACATGAGCAGGATTTGTGTTAATTTTTCTTGGAATTTTAGATAAAATTCACCTGGGAAATCCTGTGGTCCTGGGCATTTCTTAGTTGGGAGTTTTTAAAATCAAATCAATTTTATTGATATATATTAATAAAGTATAAATACTTCCAAAGTGTACAATGAATGTTATTCAGTGTAATCACATATTTGTGCATTCATCACTTCAATCATTCTTAGAGCATTTTCATTATTTCAATAATAATAATAATTTTTTAAAAAATGTATCACCTCTCAATCTCTCTGTGCTTTCCCTGCCATCCATAGTTGCTATTCTGTTTCCTTCTCTCTAGTATATTGGTATTTATATTCTGTAAAAACAGTCTTAAATATACAATATCACCCATATTCATGTTTAACATGAGGTTTTACTATCTTATCAAGTCCCATGTTACAGTTTTTAGCATTCCTTCTAGTAATACACATGACCTTAGATTTTCCCTTTCAACCACTGTTATACCCATACAATAGTACTGCTAGTTACAAACACCACGATATGTTTTCACCATTTCTATTCATTTTCAAAGATCTACAAACAACTTTTTTACCAATTCTGCAAATAGCTTTCATTCTTTTCCCTCCTCCTATTTTCTTGTGACCTGTATTCTAATTATTAATTCCATGAGTTTACACAATATGTTTAGTTGATAATAGTTCAAAATACCTCAATCATACAAAATTTGTCCTTTATTGTCTGGCTTGCTTCACTCAACATAATTTCCTCCAGGTTCATCCATGTTGTCATATGCTTCACAACTTCATTTCTTCTTACCACTGTATAATATTCCATCCTGTGTATATACACCACAATTTTTAATTCTTGACTCAATCTCTGTACTTGTTATTGTGATATTATAACTTATTGTGTCAATTTAGGTAGTTTATGTGATTCTAGGAATTTCTGCAATTCATTTAGGTTATCTAACTTGTTGATGAAGAGTTTTACGTAGTATCCTTTTATCATCTTTTTTATTTCTGTAGGGTTGGTAGTAATGCCTCCCCTCTCATTTAAAATTTTTTTTTTATTCTAGTAACATATACAACCTATAATTTCCCCTTCTTGCCACATTCACATATTTAATTCAGTGCTTTTAATTACATGCATCTTTTCTCTTTTTTCCTTTGTTATTCAAGCTAAGGATTTGTCAATTTTATTTATCTTTTAAGCAAAACTTTTGGCTTTGTTGATTCTCTCTATTTTTTTAATTCTCTATTTCATTATCTCTGCTCTAATCTTTATTTCCTCCCTTATTTTCACTTCTGGTTTAGTTTGCTCTTCTTTTTCTAGATCCTCCTGTTGAGATGTAAGTTCTTTGATTTGAGATATTTCTTTTTATGTAATCGTTCTGAGGTATAAACTTCCCTCACAGCACTGCCTTTGCTCTTGGTTGTATTCAAACACTTTTTGGCATGTTGTGCTTTTGTTTCCATTCACCTCAAGGTATTTCCTATTTTCCCTGTGATGTCTTCTTTGACCCATCAGTTAATGACATGTTTTTTCATTCCAACATATTTGTGAATTTTCCATTTCTCCCATTGTTATTGATTTCTGGCCACATTCCATTGTAGTCAAAAAGATAAATTATATAATTTCAATATTTTTCAATTTATTGAGACTTGTTTTATGATCTAAGATATCACGTACCTTAGAGAATGACTCATGTAGATTAGAGAAGACTATGTATTCTGCTGCTGTTGGGTGAAGTGCTCTATATATGGTTTTAAGGTCTAGTTGGTTTAAGGTATCATTCAAATCTTCTGTTTTCTTACTGATTGTCTGTTTCGATATTCTATCCATCATTGCAAGTGGCACATTAAAGTCTCCTACTATTAATGTACAACCATCTATTTCTCCTTTCAAATATGTCAGTGTTTGCTTCATATATTTCAGGGTTCTGCTATTAGGTGCATATATATTTGAAATTGTTATGTTTTCTTCTCAAGCTGACCTCTTTATCAGTATATAGTGACCTTCTTTGTCCCTTATAATGGTTTTTGACTTAAAATATATTTTATCTGATATCAGTATAGCTACTTCAAAAAATATTTTATCTGATATTAGTATAGCTACTTCAGCTCTTTTCTGGTTGCTATTTGCTTGGTACATTTTTCCATTTATTCACCTTTCACTTACTTGTATTTTAAAATTTAAGGTGAGTTTCTTATAAACAGCAAATAGTTAAAAGTCATCTTTTTGACTGGAGCATTTAATCCATTTACAATTTGTTTGTTTGTTTGTTTGTTTCCTTTTAGGAGGTACCAAGAATTGAACCCAGGACCTTGAAAACAGGAAGCAGGTGCTCAACTACTGAGCTACACCTGCTCCCCAAGTCCATTGACATTAAAAGTAACTACTGGGGAGCAGATATAGCTCAGTGGTTGAGCACATGCTTCCCATGTACCAGGTCCCAGGTTTGATCCCTGGTACCTCCTAAAAACAAAACAAAACAAATAAACAAACAAACAAACAAACAGAAAACCCAACTCTTATTGAGGAACAGATGTAGCTCAGTGGTTGAGTGCCTGCTTCCCACGTCCGAGGTCCTGCATTCAATCCCTGGTACCTCCTAAAAAAATAATTAAATAAAAATAAAATAAAGTAACTACTGATAATGTATCTTTCTTTTTCCATTTTCTTATTTGGTCTCATAAGTCTTATACCTTTTTTGTCTGTTAATACCTCTGTTAATGCTTACTTTTATATTTATTTGATTTTTTATATTATACCATATTGAGTCCCTTCTCATTTCTTTCTATATTTATCTTTTTCAGATTTTCTGTGGTTACCATGAGACTTAAATTCAACAGCGTAAATATATAGCTATAGCTTTTGATTTGATACCAATGCACCTTGAATAATACAAGCACTGTTCTATACTCCGCCATCCTCCACCTTTTGTTGTACTTGTTACAAATTATATCTTTATATATTGTATGTCAATAATAATATATTTATCATTATTTTTATGCATTTACATTTTAGAACCTATAAGAAGTAAAAAGTATAGTTACATGCCAAAAATTACAATACAATCATACTGGCATTTATACTTACTCATATGGTTAACTTTTCCAGAGGCCTTTATTTCTTTATGCAGCTTTGATCCACTCCCTAGTGTCCTTTCTTTTCAGTCTGAAGAACTCCCTTTAGCATTGCTTGTAGGGCAGGTATAATGGTGAAAAACTCCTTCCTCATTTATCTGTGAATGTCTTAAATCACTCCCTAATTTTTGAAAGACTGCCTCACCAAATATAAAATTCTTGGTTGGCAATTTTTTTCTTTCACCATTTTATTTATTTCATCCCACTGCCTTCCTGCCTCCATGTTTCTGATGAGGAATCAGCACTTAATCTTATTGGCACTCCCTTGTATATACCGTTATACTTTTTTCTTGCAGCTTTCAGAACTTTCTCCTTGTCCTTGGTATTTGACAGTTTGACTTCTATGTGTATGGGTGCCATTCTCTTTAAGTTTATCCTGTTTGGAGCTCATTTGGCTTTTTGAATATATATATTAATGTCTTTCTTTAAATTTGGGAAGTTTTCTGCCATTAATTTTTTGAATATTCTTTCTTGCCCTTTCTCTCTTTCTTCTCCTTCTGAGACTCCCATAATATGTATATTAGTACATTTAATGGTGTCCCACAGGTCTCTTAGGCTTTGTTCACTTTTTTTCTTTTTTTTTTTTTGTTCTTCAGCCTGAATTTTTCAATTTTCTTATCTTCCAGCTCAATGATTTTTTTCTTCTGTCAGCTCCAATCTGGTGTTGAAACACTCTAGGGTATTTCTCTCTTTATTGAGAGTCTCATATTGATCATTCATTGTTTTCCTGATATCATTTAGTGCTTTTTCTATGTTTCCCTTTATCTCCTTGAGCATACTGATGATCATTTTCTCAAAGGCTTTGTTCAGTATGTCCAAGGTCTGATCTTCTTTGTTACTTGCTTTCTGAATTTTTTGTTTCTTGGATGGGCCATTATTTCCTGTTTTTTTTTCTTGTAATATTTTGTTGCACACTGTTTATTTTAATAGTTTAATGTGTTAACTCTGGAATTTAGTCACTGAACTGTCTGTTCCTTAAGTTTGTATTCAGCTAGTCATATGGCAGATATTTCCTTGAATGTCTGGAGCTAACAGAAACAAACAGAGCCAATTGGTAAAGACCTTTAACAGTCTTTGCCAACTGGCTCTGCACTGGCTGGTGTTCTCTTACAGAATTTAGCCCCCCTATCAACTTCTTTATAGGTATCGAGATAGGTATTTTGCGTGAAGCAAAAGTGAAGGGCAAGGTCCTGTCTTTTCTGAGCCTGCATCTTGCCTTGGGCTTGTCCTAGCTTATGGTTTTAGGAATTTCCCCCCTTTGACTGGAATCTGAATGTCCTCTCTGCTCCCTATGATCTAGACTCCCCTGCCCCACTGGAGTGCTCTATTGTTTGTCTTAAAACCAGTAATCCTTTGTCCTAGGCTTAGCTTTGACTTGTTTCTTATAGTGTTTAGCTGTCCACTGGTTCTTCTGCTTGCACAGCAAGTTCTGAGAGGGCAAGCGCAAGATGAATTTCAGTTTTTCAGGCAGCCACCTGATAGATTTGCAACAAGATACAGGCACACCTGTATGAACATAGGGGTTATTCTGTTCCTCCAAAACAGGGCCAGAGACCCACAATGGGAGACTGGCTCCATACTGTACCAGGGGGGGGGGGGGGGAAGTGGGCAGCAAGGGAACTACGAGCTTCCCCTACCATTCTGAAAGCTACATTTTCTTGATTCAGTACTTGCCCAGTTACTACAGTGCATTAGTGTCTTCCAGAATTTTAAGGAAGATGGATCGACCAGTTTTTGCAAGTTGTTCAAAGATTCTGTGGGGAACTGCACCCTGGAGTGCCTTACACCACCTTATTGGTCAACCTGAAGTCTCCATTAAGCCTTCCTGAGCTTCATTTTTCTCACCTTCAATGAGAGCATTTTATGCATTCCTTGTCTATCTTAAGGGTTTCCCATAACAATCAGAAGAGATAAACAGATGTGAAAGCAAATTGCAATCATAAAGCACTCCATAGACATTAATTGAGACTCCAAGCTTGGCTAACTGACCCAGACTCCTTGTTTCAATGCCTGATCTTTACTGAATCAAGATAAGTTGGATGTGGACTTGTCACTTGTTCCGACCTTCAAAGCTTATTCCTCCAACAAGCCTTGCCTGACTCTGTTTCTAGCCTACTGAGCACTGATACAGCACATGCTCCTACTCTGGAGTGCCCCACTCTACCCTGTGTATAGTCTTATTTCAGAACCAAGCTATTTCTACTTCATGACCCGGACCCTGAAACCTTAGCTAGGCCATGATATTTTCAAACTTTGACAGTTAAAGCCCTCCTTGCTCTGTCCTGTAACTCTCTGCTGCTTAGATACTCAAGAGTTCTAGCCAGTTTCATGTCCCTTCATTCCTGAAAGCTTCAGGTAGGGCAGTGTTTGTCAATCATGTGGGCAACTTGAAAAAACAACATTGCCCGGCCCCCAACCCCAAAGATTCTTAGGTAAGTAATTTGGAGTATTACTTGAGCATCAGCATTTTTCTAAGCTATCTGTGTGATTCCAATATGCAGCCAAGGTTCAGAACCACTGAGTGAGGAGGACATTCCCGGCCATTTGTAACCTAAGATGGGGTCATGTCTGAAAAATCTGTCACTTCCCCCCACCCTTGTCATTGAGGAGGTTGGATTTCAGGCTTGTGTATGTTTAGTATTAAACATCAGTCACAGAAATTGTTGATTCATGTCTCCTGGGAACTTACCATCTGAAAACATTCATATCTTGCATCCCCTTCCCACCAAAAAATGGGGGTGAGAAATCATTCTTACCTGCATTGACTGTGGTGGCCAAAATCTACATTTAAAAAAATCTAGTCCTAAGAAGTAACAAGTTCAACACTTATGTTACCAATCCAGAAATCATATCCTATAGAGACTGACCCAAAATAGCAGCTTAGTCCACCCAGATCACTAAGTCAAAAGCCAAAGTATTCTCAGGTAGCAGAACTCAGTAAGAGGACTGGTAGTGGCAAGACTAAATCTGGGCTTCCAGGTAGGCATTCTTTATATTCCACCCCAGTGAGGTCCTCATAGTTAACAAAAACGGGCATGTTGTTCCCTACAGGGAACAGTAATAGAATTTTCATGGACCCCAAATTCAACTCATACTCTAATCTGATTTGTGTACATCTACATGTTACGAACCATTTTAGGCCTAGCAAATCTTAATCTTCCCCATGTCCAAATTTTTTATAAAGAATTAGAGATGAAGGTGGGAAGAGCCTCAAAGATTAAAGTTTTCATTTTACAGGGAGGAAACTGGGACCAGAGAGGTCAATGGCTTGTCTGAAGCCATATAGCAAGTTGGAGGTAGAATTATGACTAGAGCATCGGTCTTCCATCACTATCCAATAATGTGCATGGAATTGACTTGGGTATCAAGTATGTAAACTGTGAAGACAAGAAGTACATAGAATAAAATCTTAAAATAGATTATGTTGTTCAGAAAATTTCTGGCTAATGTAGATATTTTTTCTTTTTAAACTCTTGCTCCTTTTTGAGACTACAGAGCAAGATACTTTATTAAAGATGAGGTCACAGCAGGTAAGAGCCATGTGCTTGACTTATTTTAAAGAGAAAAGAGGAGAGAAAAGGAATGTAATTGTTTCTTTGGATTGATTTTCAGCTAGCAGGAGATGAATTAGTAGGATGTTTCTAATATCTTTCCTCTGTGGTTTCTGGGGAGAGGGTAGTTACCTGGCTCGTATGTATTTTTCACCTAAAGTCAGGTTACTGGTTCTGCAAAGGACTCATATTATGGTCAGATGTCAACTACAACAGGTGTATAATATTTCCAAATAGTCAGACCAGGGAATAATCTACCAGGAGACCCATCCAACTGCCCTTGACTAAACAGAGCTGAGTCTGATAGATTCTGTGTATGGGCTCAGATAGCTAAAGAAGCAGACAAGAAAATAACAATTACATATGGCGTTGTACTCTACAGTTTACAAAGCACCTTAAGACATTGTTGTAGACATATCTTACGAAAGTCAACCAGGAATCATACAATAGGTAGAACAATTCAAGCTATTGAAGGGAGGGAGGGAAGGAGGGAAAGACACTTTACAAATGCCCTGTGATTTGCAGATACCTGCTTCATAGATGGCAAGATCACATGAATTGTCAAGATGACACAGGGTACAACACAGCCAGATCCTAAAAACGAATGTTCTTATTTCACATCCAGAGTCTTTTAAATCCTTACACCTCGAGGCAGGAAAAGGTAAGCAGAGTTGAGAGACAAGGAGCAAGAATAGCACTAAAAAGCAGGTTTGGCAAACCCCAATTCTAGGCCTAGGTGTGGGACATCCTGGGCTTGTGGGCAGTTAGGTGGGTGAGTTAGGACAGAGGCCTGCCCTGAAGTCTCCCTTGATTGAGGCAGTGTCATTTTTAATGTGTGTTCCCAACCTGTCCGTGTGCCCAGTT
The DNA here is from genome assembly GCA_004027955.1 of Chaetophractus vellerosus. NCBI lineage: Eukaryota > Metazoa > Chordata > Mammalia > Cingulata > Chlamyphoridae > Chaetophractus > Chaetophractus vellerosus. The sequence goes on along the minus strand of PVKH010027505.1, from coordinate 4,518 downwards.
TGCACCTACCTTGATGAGTATCTTAGCCAGGTGAGTAGTATTGAGTTTCTCTAAAATGGCCACTTAAATATAGCCTTGACCTAATAAAATAACTTAGTGGAATTTTTCCCTCTGCTCAGATGGTTTCAGGCCCAGTTTAAGATGACGACCACATCCCCCAGCTGTTCCTTCCTCCTCCACTAGAGCTTGCTTGGTTGTGAGTGTCTGGATTTGAGTGATGTTTAACTTGTTTGAATACGGTGAGACTTACATGAATTGTTTAACATAAAGCATAAAAGTATTTCTATGTTGTTTCTCTATGTTGAAAAATGGTAAGATAGAATAATGGACTTCGTTTTAGGGAACATCAGATACATTGATCTTTTTGTTTGTACGGATATTGGGACCTTTCATACTTTGATTTGGAAAGGCGAACAAAACTCATAATCAGCTAAATGCCTTATGCCCCAGAAACCTTTCTTCCATGGAAAATAGAGAAGAAATCTAAACCCTCCTCTCCCTATCTTGCATAGTTTATGATCTTTCTTCACGTTTATAGTGGTAACTTTACACACAACATAGAAAATTGAAGCCTGTGTTTGTGCAAACAGAACATTTCTCTATTGCAGATTCTGGAGCCTGACTGTGGGTTCGAATCTGACTCCACCACTTACCAGTTGTGTGTGCCTGCAGGTACATTACTTAACCTCCCTTTGCCCCAGTTTCCTCATCTATTAAATGAAGTCACCCCATAGGATGGCTGAGAGCATTAAATTAGTTAAATTATGTAAAATGTTTGGAGTACTTACCACATGGTAAGTTTTTAATGAAAGTTAGCTTTTAATAAGTTATTATTAGTACATTAAAACTCCCTCATTTCTGCACTATTTTAGAGACCTCCTCACTCTTCTTTTTGTTGTCTCCTTTTTTCCAGTTCCTTGCTTATCCAAATTACTTTATACTAAGATAATCTTCCCAGCCAACAACATATAATTTCTTTATCCAAAAATTTGAATTGAGAAAGTCCTGTTACAAAGAGAATAGAAAATTGTGTCAGTTACCTCATATATATATGCCTATAGATGTACAAATGATCTAGATCTTTTAGGTAAACTCATATATATATATATATATATATATATATCTGTCTATAGATGTTCAAATGATCTAGATCATTTGGGTAATCTTTTTCTAGTAAAATGAGGACAAAGGAATCCATGGAATCCTTAAGGACTTTACTAACAGGGCGTTCAGGGTGAGGAGAGTAATGCTTTCACAGGGTAACAGACTTCCACTTCATGAAACAACCCATTAAGATCTGGATAGGCATTTTTCTATGCAAGCCTCCTGGTCATCCTGACCTGACCTTGGTAATCAAAGATCAAGTTAGTTTTAAAGAGTGAGAAAGTCCTATGTAGCCTTCTTGTTTAAGTGTCAATACTCATAAAAATAAGCAGAAAATACAAAAGGTCATTGAATCAGTCAGAGGTCTCCAGAGAAGAAACAGAACCTATAGGATATATGATATAGTTATATAGATACACCTTAAAAGATTTATTTCAAGGAATTGGTTCACAGGACTGTGGGAGCTGGCAAGTCTGAAATCTGTAGGGCAGGACAACAAGCTGGGAATTCAGACAGGATTTTACGCTGCAGTCTTGAGGCAGAATGTCTTCTTTTCCGGAAACCCTTCTTTTGCTTTTAAGGCTTTTCAGCTGATTGGATGAGACCCACCCCCATATTGAGGGTAATCTCCTTCACTTAAAGTGAACTGGTAGATATTACTCACATATTCAATACCTAGATTAGAGTTTGAGTAAATGACTGGGTACTATAGCCTAACCAAGTTGGCACCCTAAACTAACCATCACAGTCATGATTTTTCATTTGAAAAGTTTTATAGACGTTCACAAGAATACAAGAGGAGTTGTTTGAAAAATAGGAATGTTGTCTTAGCACAGTCTGTATTTATTGACCTGCGTTTATTTGATTAAAGTGGCAAAATAAAACTCTCCAGGTAATTAAAATTTGGAATTTTTCTAAATAAGAATTTCTGCCAAAAAACTAATTGTTGTCATCACTATTTCCTTTGTATTTATTTATTTAAAAAATCAAATGTATTTACTTAAATATAATATAATTTTTAAAAATTTTAAAATGATGAGAAATTCTGGGCATGGGTACTAATGACCATGCCTAGAATTAGCTCAACTTCCTCATTAGGAAATGCTACTTTAAAAAAAAAGTAGGAGATTGCCAAGAATAATAACTTATCTAATTGAAGATCATTATAAACAAATTAGAATGTATTTGTGAGTTGTGCTAATGATGCATGTTAAATGTATAAAGTGATAGCCTGGTGTAGAAATATGGTGGTTATTTTTGTCTTTTGCATTCTTAGTCACTGTTGTTTTCTATCCCCTATGTATTGTTTCTATTTTTTATATGTATATATCATTTAGGAGTACGGAAGTTATGAAACTGGTGCTATGATTTGGGAGAAATAATTTAGTAAGCAGAGATAAATCAGATTGGATAAGCAAGGAATTGGAACAGGAGAGGTTGTAAAGAGAATGGATAGTTTTATTAATATCTGATTTAAAATATCATGTATCAGATGTCGAGTCAGCAGAATTATATTAAGAAAAATATGAAATGTTAAAAGAAAATATATATGTTTTTAAAGATGCTAGCAAAAATATATTAAACCTCAAAATTGGCTTAGCAATTAGTAACATTTTTGAGGTGTCTTCATCCAGGGAATTTAAAGCACATTATCAAGTTTCCAAAGGAAACTTAAAAGAAAAAGTCTCATGAAATCATCATGGGTCAATTTCATGCAAATGTGTCCATCTGTGACTCTGCCCATCCCCCCAGGCTGTTGCTTCTCGGGAACAGAGGGACCAGCATGCCCCTCCACACATCCCTCTCCTGAGAAAGGGCCACCTTCTTCCTAGGCTGGCCCTCTATCCCCCAAGCACACACCTTCCAGGGCATGTTTAGCTATGTCCTTCCCCAAACCAAAAGAGCATTACAGCCCAAGAAAGCAATCTCACGAAGCCTTGCTAGGTACCGGGTTCAGGCACAAGAGGGACCTCTGGACAGCTTACCTTCCCTGGCTCCGGAAAACAAAGACTGGAAGCACTGGGCTAAAGCTGATTACAAAAAGTTATACATTTAGTTCAGCTTCATAATAGGTGAACTGGTTTTTTGTTTTTGGTTTGTTTTTTTTTAATGGTAATGGTTTGGGATTGTTGTAATAACTCCTTGTAATAGGTAGTAAAAGAGATTTATGGATTGAAGCCAAACCTACCTTTGGTGGAAAAGCACATGAAGGTAATTTGTTAGAGAACTTGTACACTGAAGAAGAAGAGCACATCATGACATTTTTAAAAACGATGCATGGTGGTAAAATGCCATTCAGGAATTCATCTTTAACCTGTCTTTGCTAGAATGCTGTGGGAGATAAAACTAAAGCTTTCTTTTATCTGGCTTTGAAATGAAAAAAAAAAAAAATCTTGGGAGAGCTACATTTTCCTTAGAAAGTGCACAGACTTTTCTGAGATTGCACTGTGTTGAAACAAGAGATTTTTTTAGTGCATTTTTTTAGTGCATTTTAACACACAACTTCATGTGCACTTCTATGTTTTCACTGAATACATTTCTGCAGTTTCTATAAGTAGATTATTTATCATGTTCTAAACTTTGTCTTTTAAAATTACACATACATTTGACAATTCAAAGAAGATGATTTAAGTTTCTCTTCTCTCCTTTCTTATTATGCAAAATGTAGTGAAGAGACATTCACTACTTCTGCAAGCAGTATTCCATCATGCCTGCTGTTGGTTCACAGTCTTCCAGCATCTTAAAAGTCCCCAGGCTTCTGACTGCTGCTGTCCTAGGTACTTTGTCTCCAGGGCCCAGTTGTAGTTTTATAATGCTGGGATCAAAGCTCAGTGATTTAATTGCAGTCATTTAAATACTAATCAAAAAAGTTAATAAAATGAAGGTTGAAAGGACTGCTTGTTAGACTGCTTGATCTTCCAGGTTTCTAGCTTATAATACTAATCTGTGTTCATTCATTTAACTAATATTACCGAGTACCTACTATGTGCCAGAGTCTGTCTATGGGACTGGGAATACAGAAATGGGAATAACATAGTTCTGTATGAAAGGACCTAAACACAATCTAATGTAGTAGGCGGACATTGAAACAAATCATTATAATACTATGTGAAAACTGCTAAAAGAATGTGATGTGGCTGTTTCAGACAGGAATCTTTCAATGCAAATGACAGAAAGGTAAAATTAAAACTCAGGCTGGCCCAAACAGTTAAGTGAATTTATTAGCTTACATAACCAAAATAGATATTTCTGATTCATGGTGAGAATGGATCCAGCAGCTAAAGGATGACAAAGGACTCTTTGTCTTTTTGTTCTGCCTTCTACACTATGGGAGTCCAAGACTCCATGGTGACTCCCCATCAACTCTCAGTTCCACTCTTGGGTCTAGAAAAATAGCTTCAACAGTTCCAGACT
>PVKH010027504.1:0-13003 GCA_004027955.1 Chaetophractus vellerosus | reverse complement strand
GTCACAGGGAAAGGGTAGTTCATGGGGGAGGGAGTTAGCCTTGTAATCAGGTAGTCGTAAAGGAGGGGAGATAGTTTGGTGTTTACATAGTTGTTGTCCCAGTACCAAGGGCCGTATTGTTTGCTATTGTTTGCTCGCATGGCTGCAGACAAAGGAGGCAGGAAGCCAAGGCAAGAAACTGTGGCGAGGTCCCCAACACAGATGTTAAACTGTAAGCCTCCTGACTAATAAATGGTTAGGAAAACAGGTATGCAAAGTTACTGAAAGTGGCTCTGCTGGCCAGCAAGACTTGATTGCAACCTGATTAGATGTATTACCTATCTAAAGAAAGAATGTGTCATTTGGGAAGAGGGGCTGAGTTTTCACCTCCCAAGCAATTACTCGCCCCCACCCCACCCCCTCGCCCCACTGCTTGCCTGTAAAGCAGACGTCTTCCCCACAAATGTTCATGAGTTTGAACTGGAATGGAAATGAATAATACCTCCATTTATTGAACACCAAATATCAGGCATCATGCTAAAAATCATTAGTACATTATCTTATTTGCATCTCACAATAGCCTGAAGCCAGTGTTATTAGCCATATAACAAGTGTTTAGAGACAGTTATCAGGTAGCAGAACTAAGACCCTGTTTCAGCACCACTGCTCCTAAACTCCACGCTGCGTCCTTTCAATCTCCATTCCAGGCGTCTCTTGCCTGGCTTGCCCAAGCCAAGGCTTTGGCTCCTTTTGACAATGAACCTGAAAAGTGGAAAGTAAACCCAGCTCTCCTGCCTCCCAATTGGGTGACCCATAAGAACATGAATCTTGCAGGGTCTTCAGCATCTGAGAAGCCTAAAACCTTAATGGGGTCAAACCTGAACATCACTGTAGAGGAGAAGATAGACAGCCGTTGGCTGCGCCCTGGTTCTGCAAGTGATTACCTGGGTGATTCGGGGGAAAGTCGCTAGGCTTCTCTGAACATAATTTTCTCATTTTCAAAGAAGAGCAGAAGACTAGATTGCTTCCCAGCACTACGATTTTGGGATTCTGTAATTCAAAAAAGATAAAAGGCCACATAGAGGTAAAGGTAGCAAAGGAGAGAGGCTGAATCCTCTCTCTAAAGAGTTTCCATTTGAACGATGGAGCTATTTTTAGGTTTGATCCGGGTCTCTCATGCATGTTGCAGGATGGTTTTCTGGGTCAACCTTTCTCAAATAAACTGTCACCTAATCCCTGATCAGGACGTTGCCCTGATGCCTGATAGAGTCACAGCTCTACCCTAGCATTAGCTGTTTTGAAATTCCTTTGCCCCCATCTGTAAAGATTTGCCTTAAAAAAAAAAAAAAAAAAAAGGCCACTGTGATGGACAGGTTCCCCATGTCTTTGGTTTGACTAGGGCATCCTGGACGGAATGGTTCTATAGTCTGTCATATGTGGAGTTTCTCTTTTATCTTCTATACATGTTTGTAGTCAATTAGTTTTTCTTGAGCGCCTACTTTGTGCTAGCAACTTGGAAGACAATGGTAAGCAAAAATAAACAGGTCCCCTACCCTTAAGAAGCTAGAGCCTATTAGGGAAGAAGATAATAACCAAAAAATCCCACAAATTTTCATTGTGACTGTAACAAGTGCCACAAAGCCTGCCCCGAGAACCTATAATGGGGAGGTCAGAGAAGGCTTCCTTGGTTAGCTGGTGTTTGAGCTGGGTTCTGGAGAAAGAGTGGAAAACAAGTGACAAGGGATGGGGATGGAGAGCATTCCTGGCAGAGGAAAGGGAATGAGCAGAGGTCTGTGGTGGTGTTACCAAGGGTTAAGAATTAACAAATTGCTAAATCATTATATAGATACCTTTATATTATAAAATAGCAAAAGGTTAATACCTGAAATCACTGAAGCTGGCTAGAGCAGTCCCACCCCTATTTATGGTTACTCTAGACATAACTGCAACCTTGGGAAATGCCTACTATTGTGATGGTAATTCTAGATTGAGCTCACCCTTATAGTATGTATACATACCATAAGGATGGTAACTACTCCACCACCTCTGTTTAATATCCATACAAAAGACCCTGTAACTGACCTTTGTTCTGTGTACCCCTATCCCAAAAATCCTTGTGACTGACCCTGGTCACCCCCGTCAATCCTGTTCAGCCCCTTGATGTTTATTAATGAAGGTACCTGTGTCTAGCTCCACCCCAATTATTCATTGGCACCCCAATGTTATAAAATATTATAATTACTGCAGATCAGGGAGCCAGTTTGGGGCCAAAAGGTCACTGTACTCCATTGCTTGCACATAAAATAAAATTATTTCTCTCGGGGGCCAGCTATGGCTCAATTGGTTGGGCTCTGGTTTACCACATGGGGGGCCCCGGGTTCAGTTCCCGAGCACAGGCAGTGGGGGGGGGGTATAAATAAATTAAAAATGAATCTTTAAAAAAAAATTATTTCTCTCTTTGAAACCCTGATATCTCAGGAATTGGCTTTAAAGACACACCGGGAGAAAAGAACCAGCTTTTGCTCAGTATCAGTAGGAGCAAGAGATTAAAAGGACGCCAGTGTAGTGGGGCACAGAGATCAAGGAGGCTGGTGCAAGATGAATGCAATGCCACAGAGGTACCAGGGGCTAGAGGATGCATAACTCAACAGGCCATGTTAAGCAAGAGAGCTGCAGGATTAGATTTGCATTTTGTTGAATTTGGGGTGCATTCAAGAACTCCAAGAACTGATGGTGAAAAGGCAGCTAGATATACTAGTCTGGAGCTCAGAGAAGAGTTCTGAAGATCCTTGGGTGAGTCATCTACTTACAGGTGGTAATCATAGACCCGTGTATGGATGAGATTGCCTAAGTGGAGAATGTATAAGAACATAATATTCCTTCCCAACCACCTGTATATTTAAAAAAAGGAAAAAAAAGATACATGGAAGGATGGTTAGCTTGTATGAAAGCAATCCATTTTCAGGTTTGCAGTTAGGACCCCAATAAAGTTGCAACTATATTTTTACATTACTTCATGTAATTACATTACAACTCGGGGTTGCCTCTTCATCCGACAAATGAGATTAAAAATCCCTGCCTCAGCTACTTTAAAGGGACTGCCAAAGCATAAATGGCCAACAGTATTACAATACTGCAAAAGTACAAAGTATTATAATATCACAGCTGGTGCTGCTACTGCTAGTGTCATTATCAGAACATTGGTGGCTGATAAGAGAGGGAAAGAAAAGGAGAGGAACATACATTTATTGTGAGCTTACTTATGTGCTAGATTCAGTACCAGCCAATTTGCATTATTAATCCTCAGTACGGCCATAATAAGATTGGTGTTATTTCCCCATTTTGCAGATGAGAAACGAAATTGAGGCACGGCAAGATGGAGAATGAGCCCAAGGTCTCACAGCCAGAACATAATAAAACTGAGACTCACATCCTGATCTGATACCATGACCATGCTTCGCCTTTTAAAAAAATTCTTCTCCCCTTGTATGCACTATACAGACAAAGAAAAAGATTTGTCAGCTCAAACAGGACAATACAGTATCAAAGGAAATAAATATTATTGGTTGGGACACTTTGCCAGGCTCCTCCAGACTGGTAAAGTTCTTCTGAAACTCTTTGGAAGTTCCTATTGGGGAAGTTAAGAAGGACAACAGGCTGCAGAGCTCCCCTGGGTCCCTGCTGCTCTGCTTCTGGGCATGTAGTTTGGAAGCTACATTATTTACACATCTCTGTAGCCACAGACCTTTTACAGGAAGGATTGATGGCTGCTTGTCTAGTCTAAAGAGCTAGAAATTTATAACTTTCCCATCTTTGGACCATATAGATCAGATTTTATCACACCAAAGATAGTCCCAAGTCTCAGGCAAACAAGCCCTCTACTTTTCAACCACTTTTCTTATACTATTGGAACAATTCTCTTAGAACAGCAAGGAAAAACTTTAGACAGTGTAGGTGTCTATTTATTCAGCAAGTTAATACTGAGAGCCTTAAACACTACCGAAGATATAAATATATTAAGCTCCAGTGCCTGCCCTAAAGGAACCTTCAATCCAGAAATATTATTATAATAGCCATTGCGAGCGAAAACAACTGCTTTTTCTTCAGAGGAAAGTCAGAGGGGCTAATGCCTAGAATGGCTGGAGACAAAGTCACAGGATAGGAGATGCTTGGGCCTTGAAGAAATGGCAGGACTCAGATGTGCGCAGGGAACGTATTCCAGGCAGAAGAAACCACGTGAGCAAAGGCATGGAAGTTAGAGCTAAGAAAGGCAGGTTTAGGAATAGGGACAGGACCTGCCTGAGAGGAGCAGGGGTGCATTTTGGGGAGCAATGATTGGATGTGAGGATTCGGGGCATATAATGGAGGACACTGATTGTCGAGTCAGCTTAACCCAGGGTTTCTCAGCCTTGGCACTATTGACATTTGGGACCAGATAATTCTTTGTTGGGGGATGGGAGAAAGGAGACTGTCGGGGGTATTGTAATGTGTTTAACAGCATCCCTGGTCTCTATCTACTAGATGCCCGTAGCACCCTTCCCCTGAGTCATGACACCAAAAATGTCTCCGGATGTTGCCAAATGTTCCCTGGAGGGTAACATTGCTCCAATTGAGAACCCCTGGGTTAAGGCACTGGGATAAAGAGCGTGATCTGGGCATGGTTTTCTTCAGGGTAGACTATTGTGAACTGGCTTCTTTCTCCCATAACACCATCTGGGTTCCTGAGCTCATGGCCCCAGGACTATGACCACAGCCTACAGGAAACCATCCTTTTGTGGGACCTGAGGGTCTAGCTGTGGGTGGTGTCCTTATTCACCAGCTCCCACTTCAACATGCCTGGAGAATGCCACTAGGGGAGAAAGAATAGATAAGATGCAGCAAGCCAAGAGCCAGCAACGGTGGCCTGGCTGGCCTGAGTGGAGAAGAGACACCTAAAAGAAATTAAACAAAAGCACAGGGATAGCTCTGAAGCAATTTAATATCTACATCAAAAATAATGGGAAAAGGGGCCGGCTCGATAGCCCAGTGGATAGGGCGCCGGCATACCACATGGGAGGCCCTGGGTTCGATTCCCGGGGGCCTCTCCTAGCGGGCAGACCGCCTTGAGAGTGGCAAGCCGCCATGGGCGGGCCGGAGCCGCCGTGGGCAGGGCAAGAAGCTGCCACGGACCGGGCAAGAGCCGCCACGGGCAGGGCAGGTCGCCCACGGATGGAGCGCAGCCAGCCGTGAACCGACGCAGAGACCGCCCACAAGCGGGGAAAGCTGCGCCTGCGCAGTGACCACTCTCGGCGAGTCGCCGCAGCGGGGGGAAGGGGAGATATGTAATAAAATAAATAAATCTTTAAAAAAAATAATAATAATAATGGGAAAATACTCTATTTCCTTCCAAACACTGAGCCCATTAGCAATACCACAGTACATTGTGATCGTCCCAGAGCTGGGCAGTGAAACGCTGTCCAATTAGACCTGGTGTGCTGCCAACTAGAACCTCAGATTCATGCCAGGTGGGATATTTAGAGGATGACGTATTGTTTTCTTGCCCTTAGTGCCAGGCAGGTTGCTGATATAAGAACTTGTGAAATGTTTGCAATTATTCTGGATTTTCCTAATAAGAGTTTCTGAACTGCAGACTTTGACTTGGGGAATGGAATGTCAAGGGCAGTGTTGGAACAGAACTTATGTGCAGCTGAGAGATCTTGCGGAGCTGAGGCTTCCACTTCCTTGCAGGCCTATCTGCAACCTGTTTCCTTCCAGTTTTGTCTGGAAAGAAAGGTTGTGAGATACTCATGGTGGAGTTTAGAATATTTTTTAAATTTCATTCTATTACAGGGATATTAGAAAGGCTACATCTCCATTATAATAATAGCATTTATTGATTATCACCCTTAGAGATGTTACCAACCCAAGGCAGGTGAGGAAGCGGAGGCGTGGAGATGGTAGATTATCTTCCCAAGAACACACAGAGGGTAAATTGTAGAGTGAGACTCTGTACCCAGTTCTGTTTGACTCCCGAGGCCTCCTTGCTTCTCCACTCCATCAGTATTCATCGTCAGGCCAGCCTATGCCCAGGTGGACTGCTAAAGGAGCCTCTTCTTCCCCACAGCCAGAACCTCTCTCCATCAAGATTTGCCTTTTGTTAAGTCTGGGAACTTGAGCATCTTGTCTGAAGCCCCTTACTGACCTGCTTTCATGCAGTAGCAGCTAAGACCCCAGACCTCTTGCTCTAAAAAGTGCTGTGCTTTTTCTTTTGAAAAAAAAACAACAACAACAACAACAAATATACAAACTAAAAAACTGTTTCTTCTCGTTACTTATTCAATGTAGAAAATTAGGAAAATTCTGAAAAGCACAATGAAGAAAATAAAATCACCCATAATTACAACACCTTGAGATAATGTGTTTACACCGCTTGGTGTATTTCCTTCATGTACAAAGTATTTTTCAGAGGCGGATACCAGCCTCCGCCCCAGTTCCTGACTCAGGAGTGTCAGTCGTATTCACATGTCCAGCCAAGGAGCTACTGGCGGAAGGTGCAGGAAACCATGGCCTAGCACCCCCTAACTCCTAGCAGCTTCTCCCTTTATTCCCATGGGTGAAGGCTTTCTCCCCAAAATGACCCCGGCCACACACACACACACACACACACACACACACACCACTGTGTCTTTGCTGTCTTCCAGCCTCAACTGAAAGTCAGAATTTGGGAGCCCGTTTCATTTATTTCAAGTGCTGACACACAACAATGTAGTCAATGACCACCATTTCCTGAAGCCTGGCTCCTTTAGAAGTCAGCACCCTACCCAGGCTAATGTGGGGCTTACAGCTAGTCACAGCCCCAGGAAGTGTCCAGGTTATAGATCACCCGGCTCCCATCCCACTAGACCGGCACTGTCCTATAGAATCACAGTGTGAGCTGCATATGTCATTTTCAATTTTCTGGTAGCTACATAAAAAAGGAAAAAGTGAAATGAATTTTTATAACATATTTTATTTAATCCAATATACCCCAAATGTTGTTTGAGCATGTAATCAGTATTAAAATACTATCAATGGTATATTTTACATCCATTTTTTGTACTAAGTCTTTGAAATCTAGTATATATTTTACACTTATGGCACATCTCAATTTGGAGTAGCCACATTTTAAGTGCTCAATAGCCACAAGTGGCTAGTGGCTACCATATTGGAAAGTACAGTTCTAGACCAATTTCAGCTCCATTTGATGACTTGCAACTGCCTCCCACCATCACATCCCCATTCTCAGGTCATTTCCCAGTTAGTCCAGAATGCTCCAAGGGTGAGGAAAATGCAGATAGGGCTATTTTGCACCTAGTTGGACCCTACCCTCCAGGAAACCTATTGGCAAGAAGTTGAAGCTGATTGGAGTCTGGAGATCTGTGATGGTAGGTTTAGCATCATATCAACCTACTCCCTTCTCAAAGCCCCCTGATGGTTCCCACTCCTTAGCCTGCAACCAGGACTGATATACCTGATCTCCAGCTTTACTGCACATGCCCTCCCAGTAGGGACCTTAGCTAAAGCCAGGCCAAGCAACATGCCATCCTACAAACATGACTTGCATTTCTCTGTCCCTGTATCCTTGTATATGCCATTTTTCCCAGCTGGAATGTCTTCACCTACTAATTCCACTCAGTTCTGAATGCCCAGTTCAAATGTCATCTCCTTCCTGGAATCTTGTGTCTTGTTTCCTAGGGCTGCTGTAACAAAGTACCACACCGTGTGGATCAAAACAACTGGAACTGATTCTTTCACAGTTCTGGAGGCTAGAAGTCCAAATTCAAGGTGCCCACAGGGCGAAGCTTCCTCTGAAACTTGTAGGGGAGAATCCTTCCTTGCCTCTTCCTAGCTTCTGGTGGTTTGCCAGCAATCATTGGCATTCTTTGCCTCGTGGCAGCATCACTCCCCTCTCTGCCTCAGTGGTCATAGGGCTTCCTCCCCTCTGGAGCTGAATGTGGTCAATTCTCCCCTTATAAGGACACCAGCCATGTCGGATTAGCCCACCCCCATCCCACCTGGCATCATTTTAACTAATCACATCTTCAAAGATCCTATTTCCAAATAGTGTTACATTCATGGGATTGGGGGTTAGGACTTGAATACTTCTTTTGGGGGGAACACAATTCAACCCATAACACCTTCTTTAATAATTCTTGCTTAAAGGACCATTGTCCTCCTCTGACATCTAGTAGTGTTGTTATTTCAGAACATGCTTTACTTACTTTCCCCATTAGATTGGATACTTCTGAAGGGCAAGGTGATCATGATGATGAGGTGATAATAATAATAACAATAAATGATGGCTAATGTCTATTGAACGCTTACTTTGTTCCAGGCACTGTATTAAACACTTTATACTTAATCCTCACAACAACTGCAGGAAACGATTTCCATATCGTAGGTGAGAAAGAGAGGTAACTAACCCAGTCAGTCACCCAGCTAAGTGGTAGAGGTGGGCCGCAAACCCAGACAGTTTGAGTACAGAGCCTAAGCACTTTCAACTTGCCTTGTTATCTGCCGCTTCTCTTGCTGCGGTTATTCATTCTCTAACATGGCACTGTGAACGTAGTAGGCAGTAAATATACATTCAATTCCATGTCAACTACCTTGTGTCTTTCCTAAAGTATCCAAATAGGGTTTTATGCACAGAACAACAATTTAATAAACATTTAAAAACACATGCTCTGCACCCATACAACCCGGGACTGGAAATTCCTTGCAGGGGCAGGGACGCGGCGTGGCTGGTGTCTCTGTAACCTGGCCCATCCTCAGCACCTGTGGCACAGGGCCGTGCACAGAGCAGATACAAACACTGGTTTGTAACTAGGCGTCACCACTCTTCTCAGTCTACCTGCACACCTTGTGCACAGGAGACAGGGACCCAGAGAGTGACAGGAAGAGAGCCTGCACAGAACACAAGGAAATTTGCCTCCCCCTCCCCATTTCTGTCGACTTTATCTTATCTGTCATAAGGCAATTTAATCCCCCCTCCTGGAATCCAAAAGTCACTGTTCCCCAGGGAGCCTGGGTAATAAGAAAGACCAAAGTTTAGGATTACTCTTTGATAAGAGTCTTGTTTAAACAAGATCAAATGTAAAAGCTGGCCTGATCCACACAGCCCTCCCGCCCTCTTCTCTCCTCTCTCCTTTCTTCCTTTCTTGCTGTTGTAATCACTATCAAGATTGTGCAATCCGACTGTACAACACAAACAGTGAGCACTATTGTAAATGAAGGGCTATAGTTAATGGTACAATTATAAAAATGTTCTTTCATATATTGTAATAGATGTGCCACACTAATGCAGGGGGGTACATGGGGACTCTGTATTTTATGCATGATTTTTCTGTAAACCTACAACTTCTCTAATTAAAAAAAAAAGATTGTGCCATCCACTCCCAAGACTCTGACAGACCTAATGCAAATTGCTTTTTGTACACAAAAATCTATTTTCCAGCCACTTTTTAACCTCCCTGGCCAGGCCTCACCCTTACGCCCTACCTCCCTACCTGGAGGGAAACTCTTGGAGCTCCTCTGGGGACTGGCCTTGCAGACCTGCTGCGGGACACTTCCCATTGGCACTTGCTTATTAACATTTAGAAACCAGAACAAAGGTCAGCTCCGCAGTTGGCTTCAGCACCTTATGAGTTGCCCAGCCCTGGTTAGAAAAATGCAGACAATGGCAACCTGGGAAAACTCCTCCTCAAACAGGGCAGCCCCACAGCGGTTTTGGCAACAGGTTTCACTGTGGTGAGTCTTTGGACTACTCCAGGGCGGAACTAGCCAGGGGTGGAAATAGCACTGAGAAAAGGCCCCTTGCACCACTATTGGGTTTTGTGGTTAGGGTTTTTTTTTTTCACCAAAGTATCGGCTGTATGTTTGTTTTGTTTTCCTTAGACTTTAGCTTGAAGGGTAAACAAAATGGGTAGAGGCCTTGTTCTCCCGCTCCTAAGCTGTGAGAACTGGGAGATGGGGGTGCCAACCCCGCCCACCCCCCTTTTCATGCCTGGCTCGGGTCTCAGTACAGTCCTCCCCGCACCCCACTCCGGCCTCTAGAGATCGGGTCCTTCAGCTGGAAAGCAGGAATAACGTGCTGCAGTCTCCAGAAGAGAGAAGGTGGATGCGGCAGCTAAGCCCAGCGCCCCGGGGAACTGCCCCGGGACAGGCCGCAGTACGGGGGCAGTGATTGCCGGGGGGCGGGGGGCTGCTGCAGGAGCCTGGGGGCGCATGAGGGGCAGCAGGGAGAGGCTATGGGGCCCCCCTTGCACTCTCCGCCCACGCGGATACCTGGCAGGCTGCCCCAGCCGGCAGGCCGGCCCCGGGGAGCCCCCACCCCCGCATCTGCGGGATTCCAGGGCAGGGCCGGCAGCCCTTTGGCATGGAACTTTTTGTACATTCCAGCACAGCAACAGAAAGGGCTTTTGTCCCAGCACAGGAAGAACAAACAACAAAGGCAATTGTGTGCCTCCTCTCAGTTGGCGTGGAAGGGAAACTGCTCTCCCCAAGATCCCGGCCTTCGGAGCGCCGCCGCGGCTGGAGTGAGCGCTGAAGCAGCCCCCACGCAGGCGTGCGGTGTCTGAGTTCCCGCCGGCAGGGAGCTCGTCCCGCGCAATCTCCCACGCGCACACCAACCGACTGCGCCTGCCTATGGTGGCAGGGCAGTGAGTCACAGATGGCACAGCCGCGAGGGCCCCTGGGGAAGCCAGCCCCCCTCCCTCAGGAGGGTACGCTTTTCTTTCAGTTTTCCGGGCGGGGACTCTGACTTGCTGTAGGTTACACAGTTCTTTTCAAGCCTCACAGCCCTTATCCATGAAGAATGTTGGGCAGCATTGGAGAAAGATCTGTTCTAAAGAAGTTGATCTTGGAGTGTTAGATTTTAGTTAACCCCTAGGGCCTTCCCCCTCAGGAATATAAGACTCCTGATAACCCCTAGAGCCCTTCCCTCAGGAATGTAAGATTCCTGATAACTCTGCTACCTTCCTCCCCAGCCCTGAGGCGGCTAGAAACTTCCTCCCTAGGCACTTTCTGGGTAAACCGGGTGTGTCCCCCACTGGGGCTTCTCTTATCAGATGTGACCTCATGGGCACTTCCTCGTACCCCTGGTGATGCTTATAAATCCTGTAACTGCCTTGGGTCGGGGTCCATGGCATTGCCCACGATCAGGAGGCCTGGACCCTAGCTCGAGCTAGTAATAAAGCTCCCTTTTGCTGTTGCATTGTCAATGTGGTCTCATCCATGCGTCTGGGGATCTGAAATTGGGCACAACAGGAGGTCCTTCAAATACAGTCATTCATGGCCTGTTGAGAGGCTTAAAACTCCACACCTCCCAGAAGAGAGAAATTACACAGAGGAAATCATTTCCACTGGGGGAGGGTAGAGCTCTCTCTTTACCATTTCTCCCTCCTTGCCCCCCGCCCCACACACACCTCCTTTCTCCTGTAACTGTTGAGTACTCAAGGGTTCGGAGGGTTTTTGATTTGTTATAGGAAGAAACTTTTCTAACCGTGCAAAATGATGATGCATCCTTTTATCGGATTCTGTGAATGGGGTCACCCAGGATGCTTCCCGGGAAGATCCAGGTGCTCAGTACTTGGTTTAGTGCTCAGTTAAGGTAAACAACTCATCCCAGGTATGTCTGGGACTCCTAGCAAGTACCTGAGCTGGCATTTGCATTTATGTTCTGTGTCATATGTCCCTGGATTAAATATAAGTAATCACTGTGCTGTGCAAAAAGCTTTCTTCAGCTGGTGGAGTTGGCTCTGCCAGCCTAACCAGTTCTACCTTGAGCAAGACTCCCCTCTCTAGGCCTTGATTTCCTCATTTGTGAAACGCAGGGGTTGGCCTATCTGTGTTTCCCAAACTTGCCTGTTACAGAATCACCAGGGCGCTCACCAGGCATACAGATTTCCAGGCCCCTTCCCTGGGGAGGTGCAGGAACCAGAGTCTATTTTTAAACCAACCATTGGATTCTTATAAGTTTAGAAAACAGTAGCACAGATGGTTGCTAAGGTCCTGTTCTACTCATGATTTATAATTTATATAAATAAACTTTTAGAAAGAAGATAAAGCATGGTACTGATTTTTTTTTTCTTAAGGAGGTACCTGGGATTGAACCTGGGACCTCAGACATGCAATGCAGGTGTTCAACCACCTGCTCCCCATTTTTTGTTTTGTTTTGTTTTGTTTTTCCTGGTGGGTTTTTATTAGGGTCAGGAGCCCTCTCCCTCCTGCCTATAGGAGCAGTGCTTTTTTGGGAGCTCAACAGAGGTCCTTCCAGACCCCGGCATCACTTCCTCAGAGCCATCATTTGGGTGCCTACTCACATGTCACCTGTCAGCAAGGCCGTCCATGGGGCTGCTGTCGCTGGTCGCTCTCCTGCGTTCCCCAGCCCCCTTCCCTCACTTCACTTCCCTTCTTAGCACTTATCACTAGCTGGCCTACTGTATATTTCCTTATTTATCTTCCTTATCAACTGCCTCCCTCTGCTAGAATGGAAGCTCCTCGTAAGGGCAGGTACTTTGTCCTGGCACATGGTAGGTGTTCAGTTAGTATTCATGGAATCAATGAACGAAAGGCTTGCTATGTACCAATGAATAAATGAGCCTCCAGGAAAGGTCCTGATGTTTGACCCCATTGGAACAACCCCCCTAAGCCCAGGCCAGTCTTCAGGCTTCCAGCTACTGTGCTCCTAGCCCTGGACTCATGCATGCACCAGTCACATCTGATTCCCATTACTGAGCTGCCTCTGGGTTCAACCCCTGGAGACCTGTCTTTTCTCCCTTTCTTCCACGTATTGGTGCACAGGTGTGGCTCCATGGGCCTCGCCTTCCTGTGCCCTGAGTGCACTCCCTGAGACCTGACACCAACTGTGTCTCTGGCTGCTGCCCCCCCCCGACCCCCGCCGTCTCTCCCGTTCCACTAGGACTCAAAGGGAACCTGGTCATTTTCTCTCCTTGTCCAACTCCCAACCACATTCCTGAACCTTTCTCTAAAAGCCAAACAAAATGTT